>SMSQ01000724.1:38156-91010 GCA_019453375.1 Ctenoplectra terminalis
CCATTCCTTTAGCGTCATAGGATGCTATTATCCTTTCGCAGTCTTACCTTTGTCTTATCCATCTTAACGTCGGCATCCCCTTAAGCAAACACAAGTGAGTTAGTTTCCAGTATTGCCACAAATTGTAGCGGTTTGTATGCAGTGGCGTAACGCGAAGTCGAGTCGAGGGTGCAGACTTTACCATTTACACTAGGGACGAGACAGCGCGTTTCCTCATTAGATAAACTTAATTAGAAAACTTGAAGCGCGCACAACACGCGAGTAAATCTCTGTGACACAACGCTCGGTTACTCCCGGCGTTGCGAGACATGTGCGAGCTTTCCACAAGCTTTCCACAAGGTTCTCACCAACGGTACACGTTCCATGGTGCATCGTTTCCAAATCGATTCGTCGCCTGTATTCTTCTCGACAAATATTCGTTCTTCTCGTGATAACGAATCCAAACGAACGTGAAACCACTTTCTACCGCGATACAATTTACGACTCGTCGGAAGGTGAACTTTCGTTCGAGAAACGCGATTCTTCTCAATATTACTTTGGCCGAACAATAACGATACATTTTTCAAAGGATAATTTACACGGTCGCTTCGATTACCATGTCAAAAGAGAGGGAAAGAAAAATAATGATTAACCTTGCGAAACTTTAGGATCGTTTCATACGTTGCATCGTCGATTATTAATCTCGCTTAATCTTGCAAATCAACGATAGATCCCGAGAAGCGTGACGCGAAAGAAAAAAGGAAACTCGAGATCCGACCAAGGTGAAATAAGATCGAAAGATGCAACTGTAATCTAGCTGGTGGAAAGAAAAAAAAAAGAGCTTTATTTATTATTATTTATTTATTATCGATCATGAACCGAGAGATCTCGAACCGATGAACTTTTCGAGTTCTATTAATTTCTTCGCAATACGGAACACAAAGATTTTCTCGCCTTATAGAAACATCGATCAAAGTTATTTCAACGTTTATCGTTTCGCTTATCATCGCCGCTTCTCTTTAATCAAATTACTTGTAATTAACTATCAGCGAGCTAGACAAATATTGAAAAAAATTATTTTCCGAGCAAACACCTCCGTTCCTGGTTGCAGAAGAATTGCCGGCAAAGTGGGACGACGCAATTAAGAAAGCAGAAGCGCGTGTTAATTAAGATCTAACACTGACTAATGGCCATTAATCGTTAGTTGCGCAAATGAAGTATAATTCACGGTGCGGTATAATATACTTGTTGGGTGTAGATAGTTTATATAAACCATACTTTCCTTCGGGAACATGCTGGGTGATTTAAGTTCCTCGAGTTAACGAGCCTCGCTGTTTCGCCGAAACAAACGACGACGCTGTGATTTTCAGGTATCCCTCGGATATCCCTCGGGTATCCCTCGGGTATCCCTCGACCCGCGATCAATTCTCAAAAAACATTTGGCTTTCAGGATTATGAAAATCCGGGATGGAGACGCGGAACATATTTCTGCGCTGCGAAATTGAAACTATAGTTGGTAACGAGAGCACGCTCTCCCGTTCAAAGAGAATTCTTGAGCGAAACAAGAGAGATTCCTGCGAAATGTTACGTAACTTGAAACGTGCTTCGTAAAGCTTCGGTGAAAGAAAACGAGTGGAAAGTAAAATAAATATTATGACACGTTTTCCTTCTACGGTTGTTTTAAAAGATCTCACAAATGTGAGCTCCAGAAACAAACTTTTTTTCCAACTACTTCTTGTAATTGTACGAACTTTTAAATTATTTCGAATATCTCGAAGCGATCTCGAAGTAATCTTCAAGTAACCTCGGACGATCTCTGAAAGACTGCCTTAACACGTTGACAAAACAAAACTGTTTCGTCTTTTTAATTCAATTCCTTCCGACTATTTCTTATTGTTATTCGCAACCTTAATTCCCCACCGTTCTCGTGTTTCTCTGCTGCATTTGGTGCATTTAGTGCATTTGGTGTATTTGGTGTATTTGGTGCATTTGGTGCATTTGGTGCATTTGGTGCATCTGGTGCATCTGGTGCATGTGGTGCATCTGGTGCATCTGGTGCATCTGGTGCGATTACTCCCTTTCAATCTGCACGATAACGCATGTAAAGCTGCAATCCACAATCGTTGATACGTAACTAACGATACTCCACAGATTCAGCATTGTGAGAAGACATAATTTACAGATAATAAGAAGCAGCTGGGCGCGTACGCGCATATCCTACTAGCTAGGGTAGAAATGAAACGTGCTAGGGTGTAACGAGAGATTCTGTTCCTAGAAAGTTGACGAGAATTTTGTACCTTTCTGTTTCCATAATTATTCACTTTCGAATAACACGCTGCAAATCAGCCGCGGTAAAAAGAAATATTTATTTTACAAATTACACGCACGTGGTTGCTTACGCGAGTTCACTGATAAGTCGCGTTGCCCTTTGTTATTGTCCTTTGCGTTAAATGACAACCAACTATTTCGATACCGACGCGTTTATTCGTTCTTCGAGTTAAGCCATCTATCGTGCGGAATAAAGCACATGCTACTTCATGTAAGGCAATATCAGGGATCCGTCAGGAAGGGGGTAGGTCGCGTTCGTGGAATTGCTTCTTTTCCTTCTTCTACTTCTCTTACCTCTTTTACTTCTTTTACTTCCTCCTACCATTGCGTCGATCTTTTCTCATCAGAAGAAAGAGAACGTTGGCCCGTGTAGCGTGCGCAGACAACGGCAGACAACGGCAGACAACGGCAGACAACGGTAGACAACGACAGACACGGTGCTTCTGCTCGCTGGTTGTGTCCGAGACAAGAAGGATAGAGAAGCCTGGGATTCTGGGATCGACTCTTTTTGAAAATGTTATCATTCCGCGGCTGTACTCGACCTTCTTCGCGAGCAAAATCGGTAACGCCATCACGTATCGAGCATTCCGGATTCCGAGGGTTAAGACCTACGCCATATCCAGACGAAAATTGGAAAATGCTCTTCATTTTCGTTGGTGCGAACGGGCGGACTGGTGAACGATTCGCTTCGCCTGCAACGCTGACGAAAAGTTTCCCAGTCGAATCTGCTGATTCTACTTCCCTTTGATCTTGCTCGATCCTCGTTAAAGCTTCGCACAACCCTTTGCGTCGCGAATCCGACCATTTTCCTGACGTTCACGGAACTTTTCAATAATCTCGCGAGGAAATTAAATCGGCTAGAAACGGCGATGGCGCGCGATAGACACAGATTCAAAGTTATTTTCCAAACCAAACAAAACCTCCTAAGATATTATATGTGTACATCGAGGTATAACGAATGCATCTCGTTCTAATCGATGTGTCCCGTTTGAAGCAAAATTTTCATTTGGTAAGTCTTGAAACGTAGCGTCGCTCCAATAGAAACATGTGGAGCAAGAAGAGAAGAGAAAAAAGAAGAGAGGGCAAAGAGATCGCGAAGGAGAGATAGGGCGGCGAAGCATCAGTGGTGGTGACGCGACGGCAAAAGAGGGAACAGAGAATCGGGGTCTCCGAGCGTAGCCGTGATATTACGTAATAAATCATCTGAATTTCGCGGTGTCATACAATATACAATATGGGTCTGTGCAAGCGAACGACGTCGATACCAATTTTCATTCCAAACGACATTCGACATTCGACATTCGACATTCGACATTCGACATTCGACATTCGACATTCGACATTTCCGTTGTAGTTGAAGTTCTTTCAGCCTAACATCCCCTTGCTTCTCCCGACACCTCTGCCGAGTCTATAACCAGCCTGATCGTCCGGTTCGCGGCGAAAATGAATTCGTCCAATGTCATCCTGTCACGTTGAGTCCGTTTTATTTCAAAATCGACGTTTTTCAAAACGACGTTTTTCAGAAACAAAGCGTTACCAGAACCAGACCATTGTCTCCGAAAAAGATTCCCATTTATGTCTCTTCTTTAAAACGAGTCTTTAATAAGCCGTTTCGTTACCACGAAACTATTCGATCTGTATTAGTTTTAAAATCAACATTCGCCTACCACCGCATAGCAACACGTAGGTGCACGCCGTGCACTTTATTACGATAATCTTCGAAGCTTTTCAAATATGAAATATCGAAAATAACGTACTTTAGTCTGGAGTAGAACATGGCAGCAGATTTTCGTTTCGACTAGCCGGTCGTTAATCCCGATACTTTGCAGCCGCACATAAATTTAATCATACTTACACGCGCGTACCGATATCCACGTCATACGAGTAGTAGATTTATACGTGCATGCCAATCGAGTGGCATTTTAACTTTCCCGCGATTCGCCGAGAGCCAAGCCATTAATTTTCACCAGCGCTTTCCATTAATTTCCATCAATCTGTCAGTAATTTTCGCCAATCAATCACTCTTGGCTCCAACAAATTCACAATTCTCGGCCGACGCCCTCTCTCTTCTCCGTTCCGCTTCTCATCCTTCCTTTCTTCTCCCTTCTTTCCCCCTTTCAGGCATACAAAAACGTATGTACCTTCTCTTCGACGCTCTTATTTTTCAAGTCGATCCCGCTCTTATTACGTTATCAACAAATGCAACCCACCAAATATCCGTGTTTCTCTCTTTATTTCTGTTTTATATGACATCTCTTATAACTGGCATACCGGTTCGCGTTCTACCCTTTTCATTTGGCGATAAATCAGAATCGCGTAAATGCGCTTCAAGAGTCGTATTTCGACGAAATTCGCGTCACCCAAATATTCACAGCGCATTCTCTTTCGCGTTCTTTTGCATTTTCACTGAGAAAAAAAAAAAAAAAATCGGCTTCACAAAAGCCGCTTTCATTCAAAAGTAAAACGTGAAACGAATTATTATGGCAGAATGTTTGAAGCGTCGATTTTACTCGGCACGGATAGTCGCACCGATCGAGCTTTGAAAATTCACGCAGAACCGAATTTTCAAATGGCACGCGAATACTATGCTCGTGTCTAAATATCGGACAGGCGGGCAGAGTTGTTTAGGTATTACATCTGTGAAGAGCCGTAAAAAATACGACCATCGTACAGCGTCGACGTTCGATAAATTCATAAGTTACGGTCGAATGAACGGATCGTGTAAGTATATGCGATGACTCATCCATTTTGAGTTTTCGAGCCGATATTATGAAACTTACGAACAGTATCTTGGTCGCTTCTCGCCAGTTCTGCAGCCACGTATATGTGTAAGACCGTATTCCATGGTGGTTTGGAAGAAGGAAAATCGGAAACTCGACGAAGATAAAGTTAAAATTGACTCTTCAACGTGGATGCTTCGGAAGTTGCTAAGCAGTTCTGATTGTGAGACGAGGCCACGCCGTGCCGCGCACCGTCTCCATACAGTAGCGGTAGCGATGCTAGTTTTCCGGCGCCGTTTCGGACGAACGCGTGCGCATGACCGATCTTTCGAATCTCCTTCCACTGCGTGCAATCTAAAAGAACGCTCGATTTTAAGGGATTCGTTTAAATTGTCCAGTTGCGTGATTTATGTACTCGAACGGACTGATGGTAGTTGGGGTCGTTAAATCAATCGAAAGATCGGTGTGAAAACCCACTGGAAGAGAACCAATTTAATCGTGAACGTCGCGCGGACCGGGAAAAAAGAGAAAGACTCGATTCATACGGCACGACCGATATTGGAAGACCTTCGAAACGAAACCCAGAAAGGATATCCGATCGCAAGGAAGTGCTCACCGCAAGGAAAAACTACGGCAAGCTGCCAACGATGAATCTTCGTTCTCGATCCGTGCCTTTACTACGTTCCCCCTTATTTCCACTGCACAACCAGGCACACCCTTGCACACCTTGCACACCTTGCACACCTTGCACCTTCCGTCTTTTTCACGTACCGTCACGCGACAGTTGCGACACGTAACGCAATCCCGTTTCCTCTTTCTCCTTCTAATCCCTCGACAGCCGTTCGGTCCACCGAGAATGAGGGATCTCGTGTATGGCTCGTCGAGAGATCGATAGAGTGGTCTCTCCTTCGACAAAAAGAGAGCCCCTCGATCTTTCATGCTCGAACCTTTTCGCTCGACTATTACGCGTCACCCTCTTGTCTTTCTTGTGTACACGCTACCTACAATTTCCGTTTTCGAGCATCGTTGAGAACGTGCTCGTTAAACTCGGAACAGAATCTTGTGAAATTTAATACCGAGCTTTCTTGTCGAAACTTCCAACCAACCAACCAACCAACCAACCCCCGTTCCAACGATACGCGTAACCATCATCGATTTCACTCGGAGTCGAGATTCTATATCAGAAAGTTGATAAAGTCGGACGACCATCTATTCGTATTGGCGGGTGCGCAGAAATACAAAGAAAATAGCGACGGACAGAAGCCAATGTCACGAGGCTGGCCAATGGTAAATTATTCCGCGCCACCGACAGGAAACCGTTTCAGATTGACAAATCGATAAAACCACATACTCGCTAGCCGCTCGTCGCTCGTCGCTCGTATCACTCCCGTTTGCCCGCTCCTTTGCCTCTTCGTCGCTTTGCCGGTCAAAGGGTGCACCGGCCAATGGGCTTCTGTCCACACTTGCACACGCGACCCTGCGCATTTGCTTTTAAAATGCAATGCGCGAAAGGGATACGCTGCTGAAAGTTAAAAAGAGGGATGAAAACTTTAACGTGGCATCGGTTGTTTAAAATATTTGCCCCAACGTTCGTGCGACTGATACCGCTTCCAGAAATTTTTCAAAATAAAAAGAACGACGTTGATCGAAATTCCAACGCGTTGGTCTCGCGATGAAAATATAATACTCTTCGTCATTTACGAGCCCACGATTGGCAAGGCTCTCTTTTCACGATATTCTCAAATACTATACAATAAAGTCTTACGAACTGAACGAACATTTCCGAAACGGATGTAACTCAACCGGCCTTGAGTGTACAGCATGATTTCTTCTTTTGTGAATTGTTTCTAAATATGCGTGAGACGTCTTTAAGAACAAGGAAGCAAAAACAAAAAACTACCATCCAGTCAAGTACGTAACGTCACATGCACGCGCCCCTGCGTTCAGCTAGCCTGTCTACGACGAGCAATGCTGCTGACTCGAATACTCGAATAGCCGAATACTTGAATACTCGAATACTGGAATACTGGAATACTGGAATACTGGAATACTGGAATACACAGAAACGTGGTACATTTTGCCGCAGACGCGACAAGAGCCGAGGGGCTGAAACCCAACCGCACAGAATTGCTAACAATAAAGCTGGTGCCAGAGTTCTTGCTACTACCGGCCACTACTGGTCACTCTATACAGAACATTCGTGGATTCGCTGTTATCGTCGGCATTTTCACTGCGGTTGCTGCACCGTCACACCTCCGACGTGTGCCAACCGATCTTAAAATTATGCATCGATCCTCGCCTTTCTGTCTGATTTACGCGATACTATTCATTTTTATCGGAGTTACACGATTCGAGTCGCAACAAAAACTCAGATCACGAGATATTCCGATAGATTACTATTCGGAAGAATAATTGTGATTTCGATTATTAAAAGAACGAAAAAGCGATCGAACCTTTTTTTCCGGAATAACTGCTAAAAGGCTAGTGGTTCGTAAAGGTACCACTTTCACTAGAAACTCGATACGATTTCGAGACCTCGTATCGTGTGTCACTCACCTCGTATGAATCTGTTGTACTCTCAAATTCTCTCTTTGACTTGTTTAAACGAAACGCGTTTCAACCGGCTACTTACTCCTTTCCTGTAGCTATCAAAGTTGCGTTTGAAGAAGATCGTTTTGATCAAATGAAACGGTATTCAAGGCCAAGATTCCTCGTAACAGAGCTTTATCGGCAATACCACTCGTTTTCACTCTGCGCGATGTTACGTCCTCCTGTCGACATACGCGCAACGCGTGTATACGCGTCACGAGCAAAGACGAAGCTGAATCGTGCTGGGATCACGACACGGTTAGAGAAATATTCCGCGGATATTGACGCGCCTTTCTACCGTCGACAGAGAATATCGATACCAGTGCTCGATAGTTGTCTGTTCGTTTGCGGTGCCCTACTCTAACCGTATGATATCGACAGGAAATCCTCCTTACCTAGAAACTCTCCATGGAATGGTAAACGAGTAGGTGAGGTATGTACGTATATGCATATCTTCCATGAAGATGGAACAACTCCCGGGATTCGTGTAACTTTTACGTATCTTTATGCACGAACGAATCAACCAATCGAATTTTTCTTAGACTCCCGATCCCCGGTGTGAAACACTCTCACCGATGGAATACCGAATTACGACAGAAACGTTATTGGCAAAATCTTTGGAGCGTCATTTATAGAGAGCGCACATCTTATTATTACAAGTATCAAAAATTGGCGATCACGGGAAAACGCTGTTTCGCATTATTTATTATTGAATTTCCCCCTATGAGTAAACAATTGCCGATCATACGTTTTCTATTAGATTCTCAAAACGTTGCCTAAAATCAACTAATCCAAGTATTTACGTATACCTTTTGTTTGGGACGCGAGATCGTCGCGGTGAACGTTGATCCGACCACTTCGAATCGTCCGAGATGTAGGATTTAGATAACGGTCTGCAATTGGAAGAAACGAACGGTAACGAGATAACGTCTGCTTATCCGCTCATTTGTCGCTATCGTTCGAGAAAATCCACTTGGACGATTTTCTTTCTCCCTTATTTTTTTTCTCTTCTTCCTACTCCCAATCCTCGAGCCACCACTTATTTATCAATAACGCGTTCAAGACTCGGTTAAGAGGTAAATTAAAATTAATGTTAAAGTTTTACGACAAAATGGAATAAAGCGAATCAAGGGTGGTTGAAAACCGTAACGAACCTTGCGTCCGATTCCAACACGCGATTACGTTACGCTCGATCGAACGTGAACAGAGGAAACTTTAGATCCACGTTCACGTTTATCAAGGATCTAATTGTAAGTTACTTTCTCGGGCACGTTTTGCCGAGCGATATCGTTACGGTAAGGGTTACCGTGGCAATGGCAATACGGCTTTATTATTCGTACGATATAGAAGCGCATTTGCGGAAACAATAAAGAGCTCAACGACTGGCCAACCACGAAAAGCAGTTGCGTCGATCTCTTTAGGCGATACAGAAAAGCTTATCGTTTTCCGCAATCGGACCATGCGCCATGGAAAAAGGAAAAAGAAGCGAGAAGATACTCCAAAGAATGTTCGTAGAAGATGGTTCGTCGACTTGGCATAATCGAACCAAACAAAGAACGGTTGAACGCCGAGAGCGTCACTCTATATCTCCGTTCTCGTACAATTGTTTCGAATATACCCTATGCGTGTGTCGGACTTTGTCGGTTTTTTTGCTGGATTCGCGAATGAAACGGACCATCGCGTCTTTCATCTTTTTTTCCTGCTCTTCCCGTTTCTTCGTTTTCTAACCTAATTTCTATCCTACCCTGCCCTGCCGTACTTTGATCCGTTTTCCTTCCAGTTGTCCGCTCCACTGTGAATTTTATACCCGAAGGAGAATCGGTAGAAAAGGTACGTAGAAAATACAGTTTTATTTTATTCGTTGCTTATTATTTATTATTTAACCCATCGATGACTCATTGGCAACGTACATATAATAATTTTGAATTTTTGAAACGCGATACAGGTAACAGGGTCGATAATTGACAACGAGTTATCACTCTCCTAATTATCGTTTAATTTATTTCGACCGGTTAGGTGGGCTCTTTCGAACTACCACTTCTCACTCTTTTCTCTCTTTCGACCCATTTAGCCCGTTTGCACCATGTAGCACGGAAGCGTAATTAGACCGTGTCGGAGAAAGGAAATGGCAAAATGGTGGAGGAGTATGATGATGAAGCGCAACGAAGAAACAAAAAGCGAAACACGAACGTAGTTTAATATAACCTGACGATGCATTTTTCTCCGGCTTTTTATTAAACGGAAAATGAACGCGAAATTCTTCTAACGATAAAAAGAAAGTACGTTACGTTTATCCTCGAAATAAACGCTTTCGTTCATGAACACCACCTTACTACGCCTTTCAATTTTCAAATACAATCGATCGATCTATCTATCTGTCTATCAATCTAGTTCCTTTGTTTTTTATTCTATTCTAACGCGTCTCTCCGAACTTTGTTACGAAGAAGTAAAATATGTCTCGTTAACAAGAAAGATAAAGACAAAAGGTGGCGTAATAAACACTTTTTGTATTATTTTATTTTATTTTATTTCATTTCATTTTATATTATTTGTCAAGAATTTGTCAAGAATTTCCCTATCTTTGTAGACATACATTTGCAAATTAATAGAACCAAGACTGATAAACGAGAATAGCGAAGAGTTTCCACTTCGGTCGTAATAGAGAGGGTAGATGGTAGACCGCGGAGAGGCAACATAAAATTAAACAGAAATTCGCGAAACCAAGCGAAAAGGAATAAAAGAGCGTGGAGAAAAATCAAGGGTGGCCAAGAGTTAGTGTTGTTCGGTGTCTAGAGCAGAGGATGCATTCGCGCGATACAGGTACCACGTATGCGGTCCCTGAAACAAAAAACCCTTTCAGACGATTCACGGCTCTATTCATCCGTGATGCTCCGTGATGCTCCGGCTCGGCACGGCGCGTTGCACCGCGAAACAATACGCTCGTCCATTTACCGAATGAAAACACAGACATAGACGTAGACGGAAATGCTCGTCGCCTTGCAGCGAATAACGGTGGGCCTATCGCGAGATGTTATCGGCCCTGGATAAAGCCGTTTCTAACTGGATGAAGTCGTGATAGATACGAGCATCGTACGCGTACACGCATACGTTCCCCTATGAATGCCATAGTTAATTCTGATACATCTCGTGCAAGTATATATACGTAATATGTACAACAGCGATACGACTGGGACTTGGATAAGATCTTACCGCGTGTCACGACGCCTGCTCGATCGATCCCCCGAAGGTCTGAGAAATGCGTCTGCATCGAAACACCTCGCCAATATCTCGCCAATATCTCGCCAATAAACTCCTCTCGAATCATCCCCGATGAAATTAAGCATGCAAAATTATTGCCAGCCTTTGTTTGTCACCGATGAACATCGCACAGTTTAATTTCGCGCAATTCATAAAATCGCACAGATTATTATTAGACGCGGGAATAAATATTAAGACGCGAAAAGTGACCAAGCTAAATGTTTTCCCGATCAGCCCGATCTGCATGTAGATGCGGATATGCTTCCGTTTATGTTTCCGTATTACTCGTTATTGCAAACAGACACTTTCACGCGACATATGCGGCGACAAAATACGATTTATACCAAGCAAAGATTGATTTATTTGGAAACCTGCTCACGAACGTTCTACACACATCTAAACTCATTGTCGTCCCGCGACTCGATAATCGAACTTTATACGTGTCACTCGCCCAACCAAATTGACCTCAATTGCTAAAAATCTCTTGCCCCCGATCGATTAACTCATCCGTCGAAAGATAAAATGCCACGCTGTCCAATACACAGATATGTACATCGAGTTTCGTTCATTGCTATCAAATTATTTTATTATCCCGTGTAACAGGTTCAGTTATTGCACCCTTGACAAAATTGATTTCGCATTTATCGCATTTATCACGGCATTACCCCGACATCTATACCTTTGGAAATTTTTCAACGAGTCTGCATTATTGCTGGTAAAATACCCATTTACGATACCCGTTAACGAGTACCGCGGTTCGCTGTATGCAATCGGTATTATTCGCAAGTAACAAAATCGTTTCCTTTGTCACTAATAGGTTAGATATCTATTGTCGAGTTCCATTTAGAGCAAGGATCGGTTCTGTGAGAACTTTGAGCACGCTACTTGTTGCTCTCGCTACTCGAGAGTTTGCTTGTTTCGGGCAAATGTCAGACTGACCTCGCCCCGTAACAGACGACGTCAGTCCTCGTAAACAGCATTCGATGTTTCATTCCGTCGAAATTGGCCGAAAATAAACCTGGTTTCTCTTTCAGAAAAACAATTTACTCTCTGCAATTCTTACGATAGTTATCCAAATCGTTCGGTTATCATCGAGATAGGGCTCGTTAATCCCGTATAGCTAATACCAGAATCGAATTGCTGCGATTCCCAAAGGAGGCCAGTTGGTAATGCCAAAGAGAGAAGAATGCTTTTGAATAAAATTCCAAGCATCCTTGTCGACTTCCATCTCTTTGTCATCGGCTAAATGCCCACCACCACCAACCCCCCGGTTTCCGGCGGCGCTCCCCCGCGACAACGATAAGATCCAAGGAACAAAGACAAATGCGTTCTCCGAAGGCGGGTAATTATGGAAAGATATCGTTCTTCGTCTCTTCTCTAGACAATAATTCTTCTCTTCGCCATAACTTTGCTTTGTCAACGCAACCTTCGTCTATATTTTCACCGTTGTTTTTCTTTTCTTTTCTATATTCTTTTTTTTTCCGTCCATTTTTCGTTGCCCTTCTGCCAGTTTCCATACCGTAAAATTTGTAAATCGTACGTTTCCAAGAGATACGCTATTTTGTTCCCAGCATACCAAGGATCCGAGAACCAAAACATACTCTTACGTGGCTTAACATGTGTCATACGTATTTCCCTAATGCTGACAGTGAGTAATCTTTGTTTCCAGCGCAATCCCGTTGAGCAATTAAATGTAAATTTAATTTGGAAAGATGCTCGAGCTCGCTGATATTATCGAGAGTTGCGTTCCAGGGCCCGAGAATCCGAATGATTCGTACGCAACAGCTACATTTGCTCGTTCTAGGTATCGGTACAGTTAACGTTTCTGTTTCGACACTCCCCAATTTTACGCATAAAAATCGGAAAATCAAGTTTTGAAACGTCGTCGAAGAAAGCTGAGATTGTTAACGACCAGTTGGCAGGTTTTTGCGTCGACTCGCGATATTTCATTTATCATCGTTGCACCATCTCTTATTACTCTGTGCCAAGACTTTTAAATTTCATCTGTCTGTTTTGTCCTCATTTTGTGACACGTTGATGACACGTTCCAGCAGTTTTCTCATCCCGATAAAAGTCGTAATGTTCGCGTAACAGGATCGGCGTGTCAAAGCGCCACGTCGAAACTCGAAAATAGAAAATAGAAAATAGAACATAGAAAATAGAAAATCGAAAATAGAAAATAGAACATAGAAAATAGAAAATCGAAAATAGAAAATAGAACATAGAAAATAGAAAATCGAAAATAGAAAATAGAACATAGAAAATAGAAAATCGAAAATAGAAAATAGAACATAGAAAATAGAAAATCGAAAATAGAAAATAGAACATAGAAAATAGAAAATCGAAAATAGAAAATAGAACATAGAAAATAGAAAATCGAAAATAGAAAATAGAACATAGAAAATAGAAAATCGAAAATAGAAAATAGAACATAGAAAATAGAAAATCGAAAATAGAAAATAGAACATAGAAAATAGAAAATCGAAAATAGAAAATAGAACATAGAAAATAGAAAATCGAAAATAGAAAATAGAACATAGAAAATAGAAAATCGAAAATAGAAAATAGAACATAGAAAATAGAAAATCGAAAGCCGCTCTTATTGTTTTCGTCGGTTGTACACCGCTGATACACGGTGGAAACGTAACCTCGGAGAAAAGCATCTACATAACGAACGGTGTTTCGCAGCTATGTATTTTAACGTTCCCCAGCGGCAGCGATCTCGACGAAACATCGCGTAAACGTATTTCCACGTGTTTCAAATTATTCTCCTATTCGCGAAACACGAATTCAGTCCCTTGGTACTATTTCTCGCGTTTCAGAGGAAAACAATCTGTTCGTTTTCACTCTACACCCGTCGAATAGCTGGAAAGATGATTCGTTCCCCTATCTTGGCGTACTTTCCCAAGATATTTATCATCGTACAATTAGACGTGGAACGCAACGAATCCTAATTCGATTCGACGCTCCGGATAATCGAAAGAGCTTTTGGTTTCGTCCAAGGGTTTAACATCGGAATTCCTTTTGCGGATAATGACTCTTCTCTTGGGAAATAACCGAAGGAAATCGTGACACCGCGATCAAAGAGGGAAAAAAATAAAAAATAAAAAAAAAAATATCGCGGCGGGAAAAGAGAAACGAGTTGAGATTCCGCAACGGAACGAGAGTCTGAGTCTCGATACGAAGGCGATCTCAACGGTGACGAGTCGAATCGGCAGCGCCCGAAAAGTCGAGTAAATTCGCAAGACGGGTGAATATAAACGAGAGCAACTTTGACAGGAGTAAGTAAAATCAACACAAATGATCGTCGGATATCTCGGAAAATTACAGGAAGTCTGTTGTTTTCACCGATTTGCACGTTCGTAAAACACAAACACATTCCTTTCTTGACGAAGCGAAAACTCTTGGCTCGGCAACCATTTGGTGAAACTAATGTTTAATCGCGGAAAGTTACCTTCCCCTTTCCTTTCGCATTCGTCTGGTTGAAATTATTTCGATCGGAATTTTAATTTCACATCGAGCAAATCGCCGAAGGTTGGCCATCTTCGATTGAATTTCCTTGGTTGTATCGGATCGGTTATCGTTGCCACGGATCCATAGGGATTTAATTTACCAAGTACGAAGACGTTTTCAAGTATCTTACCGGATCTTGAAGAGTCTCAAAGTATTAAGCGCTTCGATATAGCTGGAACGCAATATTCGAGCTCTTTCTCTTTCATTCTCTCCCTCCCTCTCTTTCTGCCAGTTTTAAACGAATACCAACCAAGAATTCGTGGAATCTTCTCTGTACATACACGATCGCGTTATTACGTGATACAACGCACCGACGGCACATCATTGGCGTAGCAAATACCAGAGACTCGCTTTAATTTGCAATCGCTATCAAGGTGTATCTTCTTGGTAACGATGATTCGCAATTGAAAATTTCTATCTCGTCCAATTTCAATCATGAATTTTACGAGCAACAGATATTTGGCTAATTATTCCAGTTTATCGTTTAACGATCCAATACAATGCCAAACGTTTGATGTCTACCGTGTCACCGGTGTAAACGGTGTTTGACCATTCTTTTTCAACCGCAAGAACACGGTTTCCGTGTGAAAAGAAGAAAAAGAAAAGCGACACATTCGAGGGAACGGAGAACTATATTTCAAGCCGGTCTCTCGAGTCTCGATACATAAGTCGGTATTACTATTGCACGCGATACGAGATAGAAAAAAAGCTGGCAGAGAGCGGTGAGAGGGCGAGTAGCCAAGAGAAGTTCGAGAAATAAGAACAATCGTGGAAAAGCCAGTGGGTCTGTAACTAATAGCGGAATAGCCGCGACCTGCGAGGCAAAAGTGCCGCTCGTTGCTGCTGCACGGGATGCCACAAATTCTGTCCGCTGCCCATAAAGCCGGAGAAATGGGAGCACGGCCAAAACAATCGCACGACGTATCCCATAGGACACTGCGCCATTTCCGTTTCCTGTACCGTTCTTTTCGTTCAGCCGAGATCCTGACCATGCCTTTCTTACGTACCCACGCTTTCCGGATTTTTACCGTCTTTGTTCCTATTTTTAAACCGAGACACCCACCGCTGCTATCACCATAGCGAAATAAAAAGCAGTGGACGAGTCAGGGTCACAAAATGAAGTATGTTGCATCGATGAAACTATTCCCTGTTGAAGAATGCCTTATCCCGACCCCCTTTTTTTTGTTTACGTTTCTTGCATTTCCAATGCCTGAACGAAAAGGTATACTTGATACGAAACGTTGATCGAGTAATACTTTTTTTTTTTGTTTTTTTTTTGTTTTTTTTTTTTTAATTAATTCTCGTAAAAACAGTTTTCGGGAGATGAAAGTTTGGAAAACGGTAGGTATTTCGGTTGAATTTTGAACTCGGTATCTTGTTTTCCTCCCTAGCGAACGTAATTCACTAGCACCCGTCTCCGCTGAAAATTCATGAGGATCAAAGTTCGGCTGCGCACACCGCTTCGGGCTGGATTTAATTATTGACCTCTCGAAGTCGTCCGTGCTTGGAACTTGGCGCAAATTTCCAGTTACGGTCTATCCAGGCCACGATTGCTTTTTGCGCGACGCTTCGAACTCAACCACGGAATCAGAGTTGCGGTTTCTTGTTACCCTTGATTCTCCGAAATCGATGCGAATTTTAAAAATGCTACTCAATGTGGATGCGCGATGCTTTCGAGTAGAAGATGACGAGATGCGATCGGCTTTCCAGTGGCATATGTTAGGGACGTTCCAGTCGATGGAAAGAAGACACCCTATTGGAATGCGGTTGTCGGTGAGTCCTGAACATTGGCCAAGTTGGTTATTCGTAGCCATTGGCCACGAGAATAGGTGTGAACGGATCGGAGAACGAACGGGGAGGAAACAACGACAGCAGGCTGGTCCATGATCAAACAAGGACGGGGATAGGGTTAAGCCACCGGTAGAAGAGATAACATGGACCATCGCAACTTCTCTTCCAACTATCCAGACCCACCTCTGCCATCGAGCAATTCCTTTCATCCTCCAAGATCTAGTACCGAAGCCGACGTTAACTATAACTACAGCACGGCAAACTCTTCGTGGCACAGTTAAGGGTAAATGCAACTCCTGCTCCCTTTCCCCTTTGCTCCCTAAGCTGGTGTACCTTGCTCGGGGTATCTCGGTAACGAGTCAGAGAGGGTAAACCGTTGAAATTGGTCAACATGGGGTTAAGTTCGACGTTCTGGCCAATAAACTCGTCCTCGCTGATTAAATTGTTCGTGCCGACGGATTCCGCTTCGAGATTCACCGACGAAGGTCGCAATTGAGATCGTCGCGGTGAGATACGTACCACCGTCCTGCCTCGTTCTACCTTGTCCGAAACACGTTCGAACCGAGTCGACCGAATTTCGATGCAGTCCAACTTTCGTCTTTCCGTGCATACCTTATCTATATTTCTCCTTTTTGCTCCACGTTACGGCTAGGTAACAAGTATAATTACTTTATAGAAAATTTATTCGACGTCCAGTCAAATTTTTGTCCACAAATTCTCCGAGAGTTTCGTACGTTGAGAGCTGAATATGTTCGTAAATCAACCAATGGGTTGAAACACTGGATATTCGTGCGCTAATGCGGGGTGAAGCGGGGTACGCAGTGGCAAGCAAATGATTATCCCGGCTGTATTTACCAAAGTTATTTGATTCTCATTTTCAGAGCTTTCTAGATTTGTATCCGGAATCCGAGTCCAAACAACGAATCATCGACTTGGATAAATCGCAAGCACGAATGACTTCATCCTGTCAAACGATTATTTATAGCCTTGAATAAACACGCATGTACAGATGACGGAAAAATAAAAGTTTCGTTGTTGATGATACTGCTGAGATACACGAATCTCGAGAAATAAGATTGATAGAGCTGTGGCGTAAAAAAAAAAATTTGTCACTCTGGTACGCCGCGTATTCACAGGACACGTGTCCGAAATAAATTGTGAAAATTGACGGTTTTATCGGCGCGTTTCGTTGGCGTTTCAACGAAAAGTTAACCGCGGTACGTTTCGCGAGGCTTCCGGTCGGTTGAATAGAGGCCGACAGAACGAGCGGCGTTTCTCGTTGGCCATGGAGAAATGCGATCTTAACGCGAGTCTCCGGAGAAGATTTACGCTCGCAACTCATTGCCGATGTCGAGAGTTTCTCCTTCCGGTTGCGACGGAACTTTTGCAATTGCGGACGCTATTCAAGTTTCTCAACATTTTTTCCGAATAGCCGGCAGCTACGTGTTAACGCGCGCCCAACTAAGCTACGGACCGATGCTACACGGCGTCGCGGCTAAATCGCGCGGCTCAACTCCTGAATTTACTGGGAAACTTGCTTACCGTAACAGACCTCGACTCGTTCCTTGCCCTTTTCAATTCTGACTCCTATTCAGTCCGACCTCTTTCCTGCTACGTTCTACCTATATACTCCTTCCACTTCCTACCACCGATAACACCAACATTTTTTAATCCCTCCGCCATAACCGTTAAACCAACATCGCAACATTTTCCTCCCATCGAGTTTCAGACGTGTTCTTTGATGTGAACAAGTTCTATACGATTAAAGCGTTTCGTACAACATCTTTATAATCTTTGCACCATTATGAAAAATCGTTACTCTTCGTTCGTCGAGGAAATGAAATTATATATATATATAAAAAATACTTTCAAAAGCTTGATTTGAAGCAAAATTTTTTATCGAAAACAACAGTCAATATTGACTCGCTTTGGGTCCTTGGCTGAAATTTTTTCAAACATCAACTCGATCAGCAACAAATTGCGAGAACAAAAGCGAATCGAGTATGGACGGTTGTAACGTGCTTACCTTGTATCCAAGAAAAACACTTGGTTGCAATAATGAAATGCATTGGAAAGCAGAACCGTTAATACTGCTGTCGATTCGATTGTTTTGACGTCAAGTTGGACAACAAGCATTTGTGGAACGCGAGAATGTAATTTCGGGCATGGTATCGACGAAATTGGATCCCAACAAAATGAGAATTACCCTAGCTGTGAATCAGATTAAAAGTAGTAAGAAACGAATCAAGGAACGAGGATTAAAGCGATGTTAATCGATCGACGGTAATAGTTCGTTAATTTCGTTAAGTTCGTAAATTCGTAAATTCGTTAAATTTCTATAATTTATGGCAACTACGATTCGTTAAGCGAAATCGTAAAAGATTGCTCAGACTCGATACAATCCGTTAAATTCGTCGCGTCGTTTCAAATGGTTAACAAGCATTAGACTATTAGACGCACAGCCAATATATAGGTGTACAGGTTTACGATATTTGATTGTTTATTGACATAACGCGTACCTCGTTACCTCGTAGCTCGTTATAAATCAATGGATTGAATCTGCACAGGCTGAATTTCACAGGATGGTTCGTGGTCGAAACTGGACGGAATATTTCGTACCGGGAATAATTAACGAGCAATTTCGTTGGAGAATTCTGGCAAACAAAAACGTAACGTCACCGCGTAAAGTACACTTTGGGTGTTCGTAGAGTTGTACGCAATCTCGTTCGAAAAAAACTGTTGCACAGTTGATAGTGATAAACAGTCATCGACTCGTGACGAGTAAAAGCATTTTTTTCGGTTCCAAACGCTGACAGAAATTTGTTCCGATTATCATCGCGGTACGCTCGATTCATTTTATCCATTCATACGCATAATAAATACAATTTTCGAGGAATGTGCAGCACGCGATAAAAGAGATGTCGCGACGTCATGAACGCGCACCACCGGACCTTGTTTGGTCGAGGTTCGTTCAAATTAAGCAGGCCATTAGGCTGTAAACAGCGTCGTTAAACATCGATTATCGGCAACTGCTCCGAGCTAGATAACGCGGGAATAATGAAGCCTCGGGTAAGATTAACCCATTGTCTAGCCTCCGGAGGCGTATTACACGCGAATCCCAAGATTCCTCTTTATTCCTTTAACATTGTCCGTCCCAATAATCCCAACGTACATTTCTCTCGTCGCGTGCCTCGCGAGGCTTGTTTCTATAAAAATTACAAGCAACGAAAAATTTTTACAAATCATATGATATTGGTGCTATTCTGATAACCAAAGTGAATCTCAACTCATTCACGCGTGAATAAAAATGTATTGATAACGTTTTGAAAAGCTCTTTGTTTATTTGTTCGTTCGTTCGTTCGTTCTGTTTTCATTCATATGTTGTCCGCATTAAGGTGGAATGAATTTTCTACGATTGTACTCGAATAGTCGAAATCTCTTTCAAACGTTTCTTCCAGATCGTGAATAAACTCATTATCGGATGCTCGATGATTCTGAAACTAGGCTAACTTCGTATGCGCGTCATCGACGCAATCGACGAATTTTCCCGAGTTAAGACCTTAATCACCGTCGACCGAGCAGCGTAAATTCATCTGCCAACTCCGGATTTCGCCAGTTAACACAAGTTTACAGATTGTACGTTTTAAGGAATAGTATGTTCCCGACGAATCGTAATTCCTCAAAGTCGTAAAATTGATTTCATTTAGACATCGACGTGAAAAAAAAATGAAAAAAATTCTATTCTCAAGCGCAACGATTCTTCGGCTATAAAACCGGTAACAGTTAATTGTCAAATCGAAATCTAAGCGAACCGAATCGAACCGAATCGAACCGAACAGAAATCAAGTTGAAGCCCAGCAACGTTGCAATCAACCGTGAAACGTTTTAATTGAGGGATGATGAAAGGGGATCTGGTCGGAGAGATCGTTGATTGCGAGCAGTCTATCGCAAAAAATATCTACCATCTGTATCATGGAGAAAATTCGCGGCTCTATTCTTTCTTAATTCTCCTACGCGAAACATTTTTTCGTTTAATTAGACAAACGGAGCAATTCCAAGCCCGAATCCAACAACGAGTGCAGCTTGTTCGAGGAACATGCCTTTTTATCGTATAATTTTCCCTTTCGTCCGATCATTCTCTATCCGTTTGCGTTGCGCGCATTCTTGTTTAGTACGTAGAACGCTAGGTATCCTTCTTCATCGCGAGCAACACCTTCACGAAATCGCATCGACCTAATTTCTCTTACATCGAGTCCGCTTTTCGTTTCAACGATCACTCGAAATCAAATCCATAGCGGTTGTAATTGAATCGCGTGACGCAACAAACCCACCAGCTGCTTCCTTAATTATCCAATACCAATTCTTCGCGAAACGTATGGATTATAAATAACGAATGCATATATCAGATTTCGTTCGAAAAATCTTGAAAAAAGAACATCCAAAGATACAAATGAGTTTAAGCATTTTTTTCCTTCATCGCTCCATTGATGTGCGATGTAAAACTCAAGATGTCGCGAAACATCGAAGAAAATAAAAAAGGAAAAAAGACGCGGTGGTGAGGCAAAACCAAGTTCGTTTACCTGTCTCCTCTTCAGCTTAAACCGATGAGTAAAATTTGTTTATGCAAATTTTAATTACGGCCCAAGGCGTAACTCCTAATTCCGTTGAAATTAATACAAATTGCATTCTCCCAGCGACCGCTCAGACCTTCCTTGGAGAGTTCACCCAACGTTACTTGAGCTCCCTAATGCCGAGAGAGACTTTTATGAACAGTCTTTTTCTTCTCCTTTTTCTTCTTCTTCTTCTTCTTCCTCTTCTTCCTCTTCCTTTCGACTTCCGGCAGTTGTCTCTATTCGAACAAAAAAATGAAACTATCATTTCCTCTCTCGTACAGTCGCGCTAATCGTCCAACTTACAGGTAAACCGTTAAACTTCGACTCGATTCGTTCAAGATAAATATTACGCTTAGTAATATTTTCGAAAATGAATCCTACGAAAGTATTATATATTTTAATTGGAAACAAAGATGCGTTGAAATTGATAAAAAGTCAACGCGATCCGACTTCTATACAAATAAAAGAAGACGGTTTTCAACACCTCGATAAAACGGTGAACGATCGAAAGATAAGTTCTAACCTCGATATCAATTTCGATTTCGAAACGCGTTTTCAATCGTTGCCACGCGTGTACGTGCATCGCAAACACTACGAATCGAGAGCACTCGCACGCGGTTTCTGTAAACGCGGATATGCAGATGCGACGTGCGAACTGCGAGAATTTTTTGACGCCACCAATCCGATTTTTATTGAAAACATTTTGTTCGTGATGCGAATTTATTTATCGAAAAGATTTAAATCCTCGCGATAGGATTGTCGTTATGAAATTTCCAATATCACTGACTATACAAAAATAATTCCGAGAATGATGAAAGAGTGTTCCGAGTTCCTTCGTTCGGTTGTTTCAAATAATTTTTTTCTTCATAAATCGATCATTTCTTGGATTTTCTCACCCTTTCTTATTCATTTTCATTTTCATTTTCATTTTCATTTTCATTTTCATTTTCATTTTCATTTTCATTTTCATTTTCATTTTCATTTTCATTTTCATACGAATAATATTCAAAAGCGAAAAATAAATGACACAAAAGATTCGATGTCCAGACACCAGTTTCCGTTCTACCAACATTAGCGAAGGGATGATACAAAGAGAGGCATAATAAACGACGGTCATAAACGGAAAAAGTTTAATAAGTGGCGTCTAGTACTCTCTGTTGTTACGGAAATGCTGACATGCTAAAACGGGCGTGAATTAATAATATTTCGAGGTGTTTTAACGTTTATGCCCTTGAAGTTCGTGGAAAGCAACACGGGAAAGAGCGCATTTGTAGAAAAAGAAAAAGAGAGAGAAAAAATTACCGTGACGCTGGAAATAGAATAAAAAGCTGTATTACACGCGATGCCAAGGAAAAAGAGACCGTCCCTCGAGTAATTTTTATCTATCCTTTTCAATGCGCGAATAAAATTGTAAATTCAAGAAAATTTACAAACCAATCAACACGTTTTATCAACATATTGCGTATTGCGTATTGCGTATTGTATATACCTTTGTATTCTTCAATCGACCATTATTATCGGAAAAAGGACCGTATAAAGTGTGTTCACGATCGATACTTTTCAATAAAACAACTCATTATTGTTCGAGACAAGATCAACATTTTAATAAAATGTGTCGACCAATAAAGGAATCCACGTTTACGGTAAACAGTGTATACGAATAAAGTGTATATGACGTTTCGCATTACAATGGTGATGGACCGCGGTGGTCGAACAGACGTAATTTACAATACGTTATTCGGAACAGGTCGCTTCGCAAAATTGCCTTCATTTCGTGGACATGCTGTCGTGTTTATCGCATCGATATTAGCACTCTACCAATGAATAATGACGAATATTGGAGTAAGGCGTGCCCTCGAATCAATGATTCAATTTTGTTTTCTCGTTACAAATACCGTAGACTTCTCTGTTTATTGGGGAAAAAATTTCAGAATAACCAAGCTAATTTTATTCATACCGAATTATCTTGGTCCTACGATTTAATAGTTATTTCCTATTAACTTCTTACTCATCGATCAAAACTTGCTATATCGTTATATTTATTATAATATGAATTCAAACAAAGAACCTGCGAACAATCCTATTTTTAAGCAGGGCAAAAATTTTGTCCCGTTTGTTCGACTCTGTTTGCTCGTGAAAGATCTCGATACTTGTGACAAGTATAAAATTCTAGCGATTCGTTTGAGGAAACGATAGAATTCAAAACGTTCCTAATGTGACAAAAATCATTCTTTTCTTTCTTTTCTTTCTTTTCTTTCTTTTCTTTCTTTTCTTTCTTTTCCTTTTTTTTCATGCTTCTTTTCACGATACGTATCATTCTGACACGGCATATTTTGGCAGTAAAATCTCGACAAATAGAAGAATAGTAACAATACTGGCAGAAATAGCGTCGAGAGCCTCCTATTTTCGACGAATGTAACGTTTTTCTCGTGCAAAACATGAACGAAAGATACCGCGAGGATGGGACTTGTGCTTTTGAATTTCTAAAGCGACGCTGCGCCGTTCTCTCTCTGTCTTGTGCTCGATATCGTGTTTCGTTCCCTCGAGAGGTAACAACCTTTTTCTATCGAGGTGTAAATTCGGTCACGATATTTCTTAGAAAAGAAGGCTGTGAATTGAAATTGAAATTTAGCTTTCCTCGCTGTGTTGAGATTTCGACTAGCAACGAGTCGTGAAATAAAAATGTTCGCACTTATCGAAATTGCTTGCAGATAATCACAATCGAAACGACTGGTTTCGCGTAGACGCGATACGTTGAAACACAGTGGACCAACTTTCCGAAGATGGGAAGAGGAGTTTATTTCTAGGAATAGAAATTTTGATAGATACACACATACATACATTCATACATACATACATACATACATACATACATACATACATACGAAATCTAAGAACTGCTCGATCTCAGGATTGAAAACGTTAACAAACAAGTCACGGTTACTTCTATCCGTTCATCAAGGAAAATGGAAAGCTCAAAGGACGAGTAACTTTCGGAGAACAAACAACCATCGCAGAGAACAAACGTACCTATCCCATGCATTCGGGCGTGGCTGTTATTGGACCAAAAGACTGAGTTAATACGTAAACTGGCAGCAGCTCGTCACTGTATTAGAGAGGTGACATCGTTTCACAGGGCCGATACGCCCTAACCAGAGATGCGACTCGGTATTCGGTACCGGGTACTCGGTACTCGGTACTCGGTACTCGGTACTCGGTACTCGGTACTCGGTACTCGACTCGGTACGCTTGCACTTTGCATTCGCGATATTAATAATGTATCGTGAACAATGCGCGGAAGAGCAAGATCAACATCGCGTAGAGAAGAGCTGCATTCCGCTGGCTCTTGCTGTCTGCCGACGCGTCTCGTTCGCATTGTTCATCGGTGAGCCGCGATACATACTCTGTACTCATACGCGTTTCCCTCTCCGAATATTTAGTATCTTTGAAAACAAAAATGGAAGGTTCGTTCCGATTTTTGATTCACCTTTTGATTCACCATCGACCGATAATATCTACAGAACGCGCGTCCAAGCAACGATCGCCGCACCCTACGACTCGTATCTCCTTACACCTTAAAACTAAACTCGGAATCTTATAGCAGATATTGCTCGGAAACTTGTCTTTGCTAATGGAAAATAAACGATACTCGATCCAAAAACGGAACGGATTTTATGTAATTTATCGTAACACCGTCGAACAGCTTTCCAGCTCATCGACCATGGAACGTCGTTACCGCTTCGTTTCGTCCCAATCGAATCTATTTCGAAACGTTTGGAATCGCATGGTTTCAGAGAAACCAAGATGTTCATCGATGTTCCCGATATACTTTGCACTGATATTCAGATTTCAGATTTCGAGCCATGTGTATATTTTCTCGATTTCCCGTTACGTTCGTTCCAACGAGGACCGAACAAACTCGTAAGAAAAGTAGCCGCCGCTCCGTTTCGACCATTATGAACGGATTTACGAACGCGTTCGTTCGTTCGTTCGTTCGTTCGTTCGTTCGTTCGTCGGACGGAAACACGCGGCCGTGTTACGAGCAACGCGATATAGGGCGCGCGTAAAACTGCGAGATCGTATAGTGGAACAAATGGAATCGGCGTATGCAACGGAGACCGACAGCCACGAGGCCGTACATAACGCAATACAGCTACGGGCGTAAAATTTAATCGGACGCGTTACATCCAATTACCTCGACGTGTGTTTCGTCCTTGCACAATTTATCATCCAAGTTCTACGCGATACCACTTGCACCGGTCCCGTACCGTGTTTTTCTTTTTTTATTCGCACTAACAGACACCCCGAAAAAGAGGTACATACGAGGGAATTCTTCTCCGGGTATCCATGTTTTGTATTATATCAGCAGCCAGAAAAATAAGTAAAGTAGACAGCGGATCAAAACTGTACGAATTAGTGGACAACGAACGCGGGATCGGTTGAAGAGAAGGTATCGAATAAAAGAACGACGCCCAATCTTTGTGGAAGACATCTTTGTGTAAGACAAATATCGATGATCGGTGTTCGCCGTTCTATTTCTCGTGACTTTTTGCCAACGGAATTGTTCCTCTTGCTCGAAACGATCTCAACGAGCGCGCACGCGTTCAGGGGGAACGATAAGGTATCAAGATTTATTAAACGACGACACCCCAAGTAATTTATACAACGAGTTATTCTTCGAATCTACTTCGATTCGTTATTCGGACAAGCGGAAAATACGATTACCACGGACAAAATAATACAAGACTCGGTGTACCGAACTTGCGTTACGGAAGTGCCAATCTGTCTTGCAGGCGAAAATTAACGACTACCAGTTATGCTCGATAAAACTAAAGACTCTCAGGCGTTTAGTTGCTTTGTTCATCGTGTCGAAAAGAATTTCTGACGAAGGGTTCGAAAGACTAACTCGGTACGCTTGCACTTTGCATTCGCGATATTAATAATGTATCGTGAACAATGCGCGGAAGAGCAAGATCAACATCGCGTAGAGAAGAGCTGCATTCCGCTGGCTCTTGCTGTCTGCCGACGCGTCTCGTTCGCATTGTTCATCGGTGAGCCGCGATACATACTCTGTACTCATACGCGTTTCCCTCTCCGAATATTTAGTATCTTTGAAAACAAAAATGGAAGGTTCGTTCCGATTTTTGATTCACCTTTTGATTCACCATCGACCGATAATATCTACAGAACGCGCGTCCAAGCAACGATCGCCGCACCCTACGACTCGTATCTCCTTACACCTTAAAACTAAACTCGGAATCTTATAGCAGATATTGCTCGGAAACTTGTCTTTGCTAATGGAAAATAAACGATACTCGATCCAAAAACGGAACGGATTTTATGTAATTTATCGTAACACCGTCGAACAGCTTTCCAGCTCATCGACCATGGAACGTCGTTACCGCTTCGTTTCGTCCCAATCGAATCTATTTCGAAACGTTTGGAATCGCATGGTTTCAGAGAAACCAAGATGTTCATCGATGTTCCCGATATACTTTGCACTGATATTCAGATTTCAGATTTCGAGCCATGTGTATATTTTCTCGATTTCCCGTTACGTTCGTTCCAACGAGGACCGAACAAACTCGTAAGAAAAGTAGCCGCCGCTCCGTTTCGACCATTATGAACGGATTTACGAACGCGTTCGTTCGTTCGTTCGTTCGTTCGTTCGTTCGTTCGTCGGACGGAAACACGCGGCCGTGTTACGAGCAACGCGATATAGGGCGCGCGTAAAACTGCGAGATCGTATAGTGGAACAAATGGAATCGGCGTATGCAACGGAGACCGACAGCCACGAGGCCGTACATAACGCAATACAGCTACGGGCGTAAAATTTAATCGGACGCGTTACATCCAATTACCTCGACGTGTGTTTCGTCCTTGCACAATTTATCATCCAAGTTCTACGCGATACCACTTGCACCGGTCCCGTACCGTGTTTTTCTTTTTTTATTCGCACTAACAGACACCCCGAAAAAGAGGTACATACGAGGGAATTCTTCTCCGGGTATCCATGTTTTGTATTATATCAGCAGCCAGAAAAATAAGTAAAGTAGACAGCGGATCAAAACTGTACGAATTAGTGGACAACGAACGCGGGATCGGTTGAAGAGAAGGTATCGAATAAAAGAACGACGCCCAATCTTTGTGGAAGACATCTTTGTGTAAGACAAATATCGATGATCGGTGTTCGCCGTTCTATTTCTCGTGACTTTTTGCCAACGGAATTGTTCCTCTTGCTCGAAACGATCTCAACGAGCGCGCACGCGTTCAGGGGGAACGATAAGGTATCAAGATTTATTAAACGACGACACCCCAAGTAATTTATACAACGAGTTATTCTTCGAATCTACTTCGATTCGTTATTCGGACAAGCGGAAAATACGATTACCACGGACAAAATAATACAAGACTCGGTGTACCGAACTTGCGTTACGGAAGTGCCAATCTGTCTTGCAGGCGAAAATTAACGACTACCAGTTATGCTCGATAAAACTAAAGACTCTCAGGCGTTTAGTTGCTTTGTTCATCGTGTCGAAAAGAATTTCTGACGAAGGGTTCGAAAGACTCTACTGTACGAGCAGCTCGATAGACACGTATCTTGGCGCGTGTAAACATTTCTACGGTCGCTTCAAATTTCCCAGTTCTGACGAACGACGTAAGCGCAAAAAGACGCTTTGTCACCGAGAGATCCTCTTTCACGACGTATCCTTTTTCCGGTATCCTGAAAAAGAGAATCATCGCGACGCGAACAAAACTCGACGCAGCCTCGACCCTCGTGAAAGAGGTTTCCGAATGTGCCGATATACGTACATGCATCGGTGCTCAGCGACGCGATCGCGAAAGAACGCTCCTATATGCGGGACAAGAGCCACGTTCCGATCGATTCTCGGTCCAGCGAACTGGAAGAATCTTTCCAACCGATCGATCTGTCGGAACGAACGAACCCAGAAGTCGCCGCCTCGCGGTTTTCGTAATATAGATTATAGATTACAGATTGCGTAGATTAATAGAAAGAAGGACGGCAAAAAAAAAAAGATAGGCAACGAGTGACAATGTCGATCGGATGCGAGACAATACGATTTCTCTGATTCGCTTAATTAAATTTAATTTCAACAATATACACGTGGAGGAAAAACATTATTCGAATAGCATCGAATAGCATCGAAAAGTAGCGAGAAGAGAAAAACGGAAAGAAGTGGATGCAAGAAAAGTATCAGAGGCAACGGGCAGCCTATAACTTTGATAAAGATTATTTAGTTAAAAAGATCGTTGTGCTAGCGATTATTCTTATCGCTGTTTTTTATTTCTCAAGTACCGTCCAAATAATAAACATCTACGATAAAATCGACAAAAAGATTAACACGTAACGGAAGCGTAGAAAAATTCTTTACGATCGTTCGATCGTTACTTTAATTCCTTATTATTATAACTGAGAGAACGTTTCGTATTGCGAATTTTACAATGCTTAGATCGCCTAAATCAAAAACGGATATATAAACCTGGTTATTTCTTTCATAAAAATCGTTAAACGCAACGATGCGATTTGCATTTTTCAAATTACAAACGTGATATATGTACGATACGGTGCTTCGTGTTTTATAGTCGAAACGTTTGGAACCCGCGTTTGCATTCTTGTAGAAAGAAACAATGTAAAATAATAAGATACGCGGCGAAATTTTGATCTTTTTCAAAAGTACTTCTTACCAAGAACAATTAGTTTGTGGTATTAAAACGATAATATACATAAGTTTCATTTAAGCGATTTAAATTAGCATCGACGGTAGATCACGATCTAATCCAATTAAGAAATTTATTTCTAATCATACGAATATACCAATATACGAATATTCGAATAGCTCGATGGTACATAACGCGAGAAGCGTAATAATTATAATTCGCGGCTCGAATAGCTACGTATCTAAAATTTATACATTACCCTCGTGCTCCAGTTAATTTTAACATTTTTTTGCTCATCCAAATAAATTGAATCGAACTCTTGATCGATCAACGTCACCAACTCGACGGAGTTATATGAATTGAATAAATTGCCAGGTTGAAAAATCGAATTCCCATCTGTTCCGATGTCCCTCGATCATTCGCATCCGTTAGCAAAACGATTAATTTTACAAAAATTACTAAAAGATACGTTTCGAATCAATCGATATCGACCAACAAATTTTATTCGCTCCTATCATCGAATCTAAATTGTTTTTATTCGCACTGCCGTCGGCTTGTTCGATGGCTCACTTTTCAGACGGATAATATAAAGTTTATCGAAGGATGCGCAGGTACTCCCATCGATCATATTCTCCCGTCAACAAACCCTTTTCTGTTGTAAAATAAGTTGGGATTCGTGATAGATTTTTATACTCGAAACTCAATATCGGCAAAGAAACATTAAGTTGCGTACCTTGAAAATTTTAAATCGAAACTTTTCTTACGTTCCGTTTTTGTTTCAATTATCTCTGGTCGAACGAATCGCGAAACGCCATCAATTTCATTCCCAACAATTCAAATCGAAAATCATAGATTAACAGTTATTTACATTACTTTTCTTGAACTAACGATTCAATTTCAAGTTTTCGAGTAAAAATACAAAGATCGAGTACAAGACAAACGCGATAACGATCCTGTCAAAATACAGAGAAAATCGTTACTCATACTCATCGTATGCCGATAAACCGTATCGAGTGATAAGAAATTTCCATTGGAATGCATCAAATTAATTTCATCCAATTATTTCCAACGTTCCTACAAACGCCTGTTGCATTTTCATCTCGTTTAAAAAGAATATTAATCCCGTACTCGGATTAAATCTATCCCGTAATTACGCAGAAAATAAATTTCACCGACGCGACCTGATTCCTGCCCCCTTCCCCTCCCCTCCCCTCCTCCTCTTGCTCGCATCATCCCCATCACCCGCATACTCGCTATGCTATAAACAAAATCTGATTACGTATTATTAAATACTTAATCACGGTATTCAATTAATGCTGCAACATAATTTATAATATTATGGGTACATAACAGTCGTATGAGCGTGAAATGCGTGAAAATTGGCAACGAGAAATACTTTCCTCGCGATTGAAATATAGTTTTATCGCTGGCGCGTAAAGATCGAATCATACAGATTTCGACGCGAAGAAGTTCCTATGCGAGAGTTCCTCGGAGGGTCCAAGGAAAGAAGCTAGAAATTTGACAAATTTCACAAATACAGGGCACGAGATGTAACCGAAAGATGACAAAAACGGAAAAAGAGGGAAAGAGAAAGGGTGGAAAATCGCGTGAATATTACATACTCGAGCGAGTTGTTCCATCAAGCTGGCGTGGCACGTTTACACGATATTTCGACGAAAATTAAATTCAAGCGACGGGACGTCATATCGCGTATTCATTGGGCGCAACGCCAACCTAGGACATTTGTGTATTTCCTGCTCTTCTCTCGGGCAAAACTTTGCGCTCGACGCAGAGGTTAGTGTATCGAGAAGAAGCGATGCGTCGCAAAAATCTATGATCGCGACGCGACGCGACGCGACGCGACGCATCAGACGTATACATGTATATGCATGCACGTGTTACAGGTTCAACTATAAAATCGATCGGCGCTTGGCAAACAATTTTTGCCAATATAGCACACGTACGCGGGAGCAGCACGGCGCGCAAAATGCTCGTACGGAGATAATCGAATCGGTGTCTGCGCAAAATCAAGCTATAGAAGCGAATGGACGGTTCGCAACGAGTATACTCCTATCGTTGTCTCGAAACCGATACTCCTATTGTACGCTGTGTCGATGTCTGGCCGACTCTTTCGTCCCTCTGCTGAACGCGACTCACACGTTCCCAGCTCTTTCGACTCTAGAGAAGGCAGGTTAAGTGGCATCGATTATTCCGTTTGCGAGATATGCAAATCTCCCCTTCCCCTCCCTTACTTTTCTCCTTCTCTCGCGTTTTCCCGCCTCCATGCTTGACACATACTTTTGCCTTATCTGTCTCCCGATTTTCTCCCTTAGCCATTCTCTCCGTGCAATCCGGAATGCGCCTGTCGCGTGATTTACGTACCCAAAAATAAAAGAACCTCCCTATAGCCTATCACGCGTCTCTAAAATAAAACAGAATTAACGAGCCAGAAAAGAAAGGGGAATCCCTCTAAATCTTTTGGTGTTCTCGAATGCGAGATTCCCCATCTCCCCACTTATCGCACGAAAACCATTGCCTTTTACGTTACCCTTCAATTCCTCCTTTGATTTCCTGTTTCTCGATCCTTTCGTATCTAGATACAGTTTTGTATATTTATCGGACGGAAATGAAATTCCAGGAGATAGTCCTGCTTAAAGAAAAGCTGTATCGTGTATCAACGAACGAGGTGAGGAATCAAAGCTTCGAAAGAAAAAACGATACATTATCAACGATATAAAAGTCACCAAATCAGCTGGAAAATCGTAACGGAATCGGTAATCGGTAATCGAAAAAATTACCAGAAAAAATGCACCGAAGCAATAACGCCCAAACGATTACTAATTATTTATCGATTAAATGTTTGTTGGAACCAGTCACGAATAGTCGATACAATTTCAAAGGTTATCACCGCATCCGGACGCGACTCTAACAGAATTCGATTTGATGCTCGTACCTCTAGCAGGCCATGCTGCGATACCTACTTACTCTCTTGCGTTACCGTGTCATTGTATGTATAATATATGTATACGTGACGGGCGTTGCTAAAATGGTTGTGCCGTAACATTGAATACCTGACCAAACATACTTGCTTATTTTACGTTGCGTTACGTTATGTTACGGTACCAACTGTTATACCCGTGCATATACATATATATATATATATATATATATATATATATATATATATATCCCGTTTCTATATCATTAACGAAATAATAATTCCGTTTCGAAACATTACTGGTACCAGGCTGCATTGCCAATTATCAATTTGCCCTGTGCGCTCGAAGAATTTATCGACCCATCAAAATTTACCGAATTTCCCTCGTGTGAAATTTGCTACGATTTTCAACACCGATCCAATATTACGGTCGCGGTAAATCGTTGTCTTTAATTTTTCTCGAGTACATTTAGAGGTTTCGCAAGTTTTGTACAACATTATAATATTATTCGACCAGAGATTACGATATATGTACGTAATTCTCCGCTACGAGCAACCATCAGGCGAGTCGGGGATCACTTGTAATCTGCTTGTCCGTATAGCCACGATATTCGAAAATGAGACGAGCCGATTATCCGGAATAATTAGAACCGCTACGTGCATCCGTTTTATTAAGGTAACATGTACACGTCTATGTATATCGATACGCTTAATCTTCTTGATATTTGACGCGTTGAATATTCATAAACTGGTACGAGCTAAAAGCTAATCCGACAAGTATATATATATGTGTGTGTGTGTGTGTGTGTGTGTGTTTGTATGTATTCAGCAAGCCCACAAAAGACTTTTCACTGGATTTCGATCGGTTGTTGGAACCTTCGAAAAGGTTTAACGCTCGGAATGTTGGACCTCGCACACCACGGATCGTAGCGTAAATCAAGAGGAGGTATTGAACACGATCAGCCAGAGGTGCTTGTTCCGCCATAAGGATCGCCGTAAGTTGCAGGGTGGTACGATAAAGGACTCGTAAAAGCTTTCGCGAATCAAGAGCGCTGTTATCGGCGCGAATTTTATCGCGTCACTCTTCAAGTTTCTAAGAGGAACGAAATTCGAGTCGCACCCACGAAAATAGCTCACGTTTAAAGCATTTGCAAGTACCGACAAGGTGTCTTTAATATCGAGGAATACCGTAACGCCAATACTAGAACCGGCTTTCTAATAATACGGTGGTATCGATTATAATTAATTATAATCCGGATTTTCTTTTATTTGCTTTTAACGTAGATTTGCTTCAGACATGGACAAAGTTGTGCTCGATAAAAAGTGCGGTCTACTTTGATTGACTCGTTCCTTTTTAGGAGGGTAATGTTGCGCTCGTAAATCGACGGATTGTAAGAAAAAGCGAAATAAACTACCAGTGATCACCGTCCGCTAAAGTGTTCATCGATCGATGTTCATCGTTACTTTTTCGGAATCGTAAAATGTCATGGAGAAACGTAATTACTCGAAATTGACCGATATATCGTCGAAAGCTTGCCACACTTTTCAAAGAACTCATAGTCAAAGATCTCGTACAACTTCTCGCGCTACAACCTTATCGAGTTTCGGATCTTCCAATTAGAGAGCTTGTAATTAATCAACGACACTCGTAGACTACATCGAGAGAACGCTTCGTGACAAGTTTCTCATAAACACAAGATACACGTTCGAGCGATGAGATTCAACGTTCGACGTGACACTCGTGTGTCAACCGATGGAAGCGAATATCAAATTTTTCGTATGCTTGTTAGTTATCGAAACGATATTGAAAAGTAGAATGTTACGCGAATATGCAAAATAAATATTGGCGAAACATTGTCATCCTCTTAACAGTCTGGTTTTCCTCGGTTTGACGTGCCACGAGCACGTTTCGTTTGCGCGTTTATTGAAACATCGAAATCAGGTTTGCGTCGTTGATAAACCGTCACGATAATTTCGACGAGATCTCGTAGAATTATTATTAATCATTTATTTTTCTTTTCCTTTCTTTTTATTTCTTTTTCCTTTTTTTCGAAACTTTACGACTGCTGAGTGATTAAGCCTCGGCTGGTTACGCGATGCGTGTGTATTAATCAATGCAATTATGACTTCTATCGACGCGAATGTAAACGAAGAAACATGTCTACGATCGTTATCGCGGCTTCAATATCGATTCGACGCGCACACAAAATTGTCGCAACTATCGATTCGTCGTATGTATCCGCAGATTTATCGGACGTATATGTATAAACGACGGCCACCTCGAGCCCGATAGAGATCGATCGAGTCGTTGAGAAAATACCTCGCACAGAGGAAGGCGAAGGTCATTGCTAAGGAACAAAGCTTTCGTCGATGTTTGACCTGACCAGCAGCGGCACAAAAGGGCTGCGCACTTTTCGTCCGTGATTTATGATCCATTGATATAGAATTAAATGCTCCGCGAAACAACGGTTATTACTACCTTTCGTGATTTTTTTTTTACTTGTTTTTTCCAGTTTACTTTTTAACGCATTGTTGTTGCTCTAGTCGTTGTAACACCATCAACCTTTGCAGTTATATAATTGAAGAAAAAAGAGGAAAATTTATTCCCAAGCGTGGCTGAAAGAACGCGCTTTTCCTTCCGGCGTGGTCTCGATGTCGCTACGCGCTGAGAATTACCATAAACTTGCCAGCAAGGAAAACAGTATGTATCTCGCGAGAAAAATTGATAAATTGATAAATTGATAAATCGATAAATCGGTTCCGCGAGATGGACCGGTGAAAACGATCGAGCGGCCGCTCGAACTATACAGGAAGCGACGATAGAATAAACTCTCAGGGGATCAAGGGATAAGAACAATTTCCTGAGGGGTTTCACGAATCGGAAACGATGTCGAAGACTTGATCCTTGCTCTTCGCGAGAGGACTGTTGAAAACCAACTACTGTACCTTCCTAGCTTCTTCTTTTTCGCCTCTTTTTTTATTTGCCTCTCAAAAGAACACGTTAAATCGTTTGCGTAATTACAACCGCTTCTTTTACGAGTGGACCACTTTTCTCTCGCTGAATTTATTTTAAAAAAATCTCTCCGTGCCCTTATCCTTCGTTAGATATTTTAACGAGCAATGGAAATCGAAACGCATAGGTCTGAATAGAGTTGTGAACTCGTTGCACCAAGGTTTCACACGAGTGCTCGATACGCGCGTTTGCCATCTGCCAAGAAAGAAATTGGAGGACGCAGCTGCAAAAAAAATGGCAAACCATTTACGAGATTGGATACACCTTCGAGAACAAACAACAACCTGAAACGCTTCATCTTAATCGCCCCGCACTAAATTCCACTTAAGAAACTTGTTTGCAATGATTAGCGTCAGGCCATTCCGCGAAACGAGGAAACGTTCTCGTTAACGTTTGCGACAACAGTGGAAAAAGTCCGATAACAAGCGTACGCGAGGAACGCGCATCATCATTCGTCTCAACTGTTCGACGCAATTATTGTATTATTATTTGCGTAAATAATAACGATCATTGTATCATTACGATATTGAATACACAACAGGCGATGAATATTTCATGAAAAAATTTCGAATGTTCCCGTTCGTCTTTAATTTGCACGATTTAATCGATTTACGTATATCAATTTTTTAATAAGAGAATGTAGAAAATGTAGACATTACTTTTCGAAAACAATGTTTAACCAGATAAATTCGAACCGAGAAATCTTGCAATTGGTAAAATTCTGCTGGAATCGGTCGTCTACTATTCGACAGAACGATGACCTATACATACGATATACCTGCCCAATTAATTCCGAGTCGACAATAAGTCGGTGTCGATTAAATTATTCGCTTGCTCGTTGCTCGATCTTGGAGTTTACTACGACCCACGATCAATCGGCAAGAGGACGGAGAAATGAGACGAGAATCGATTAATTGGCTGGCGCCCGTTACGATGATAATGGTCGGATGGATGGGAAGACAAAGAGAACGCTTAGACAGCACAAGGGAAACTTCTAAGATCGGAGTTAGATGGAAAGTGTTCGGTTATCGTCGAGGGACTGTAAACTGTCGGAAGACCGCACAGCACGATCCTCGGAATCTAAGCAAACGCGTTACACTCGATGCATATGCATCGACCACTTTTGGCTGACCTGGCTGCATAAATTCTAATTGAATCCACTTCGATATACGGAAACGGCTTGTAAACCGTCCAAGGGACTGAACCTTTCACCGACTAAATCACGAAATCCTTCGCCTCCTCCGTCATGGTCTCCTGTCTTTCGAATGTTCCTTCCTGTCGCCAGCTGTATGCCCTTCCATTTACTCGTACTACTGGGTTCGATTTGTTACCGCCAATCTCTGATTTACACTCGTACTAATTTAATCTCGTTCATCGATAATTCGTCCTCCCCGATGCCGGATTTTTATTTTCTCGAAACGAATATTTCTAGCCGAAACCAACATTAACTTGGTATCTTCTTCTTCCCCCCCCCCCCACCCCCCACCCCCTATCCATTCTTCCGAAAAGCGTGTCGCCCGTATATTTGTGCGTTCCAAAACAATACTTTTGTCGTTTAACAAATAGGTTAATAAAACTATGATATTCGAGCGACCAAGCTTACTCGGTTCGTTATCTCGCACCAGTCATTCCGCATGGATCGTCAGTTTCATAACGTTTGTTCGCGCTCGAAAAATGTGATTACAGCAACCAATAAAACCTTACATTTATCTGTACGACAATTTTTTTTTTATTTTATAAAAATTACTTTGTTTTTGTTTCGTATAGATATATTGTAAACAGTATTATCCGTGAATCTTTCAAAATCACTTTGTTTCGCCATGTTAATCGCTATGCATTAATTGTTATCGCATGATATAAAATAGTGTTGGACCTGCTTTTTTCTTTAATTTCAATAGTAAAAATAAACGAGGTATATTTTTGACGACGAACAATATACAGAGTAGGAAGAAAAAAAACGACACGAGTTACGACAACAATTTATCACGGCTTTATCAACATCATCGAACATTAATTAGCCGAGAAAACGGAACCCCTTTTTTCTGGCAAGCTCGCGTCGCGCATCGGTTTTCACTTTTTCTCGGTTTCCGCTCTCTCGAGGACTGTTCATTTGCATCTCTCTCATTGTTTTGATCGGTGAAATATATATGGTATTGACGTTTCGAGTTAATATTAATAGACATCAACCTCTGCTCTGATACACAGATACCAAAGTACACGCATGCATACACACGGCGAAAACACAGACAGACGCCTTTGCGTCACAATTTTCTAAACGCTGAGTCGCGATTTTGATTCAAATGTACCGTAAAATATCAAGCAGTGTAAAAAGCGTACCTAATACGAGGGAATTCGAAACGTAGAAAAGGTGAAATCAAAGGAACAAAGAGGCAAAAATAGAAAATCTAAAATCGTGTTTCGCGATTGTGTCCGTGTTTTTCTGTGCCGACGTTTCCATGCAAGTTCATTTAATACTGTGTTTAACGCTGGACAAGGTATTTTATTTTTTTTAATAACAACTTTTAATTGCATACTTACAAAATCGAAAGCACGGTCTCGCGGTGGTAGGCGACAGTTTTTCTTTTCTTTCTTTCTTTCTTTCTTTCTTTCTTTCTTTCTTTCTTTCTTTCTTTCTTTCGTTCTTTCTTTTTTTCTTTCTGCGAAAACTTTGTACCAGCCACGATAATCGAGACTCGAGTATTGCCAGAAAGAGAAAGGAAATTCAAACGAGATTAATAATCGGGACGGTGCACAGTACGATTAACGGTTCAACTTATGAAAGTTATTAAGACGAAGAAGGAGAGAGAAAAGAGAATTCGTGTACCAGTTGAATTTTCAGCTCGCGAGAACGAAAATGCCGTAGCGAGATTCTGCGAGGACTTCCTCGTAATTAAAAACTTCTGCGAAAGTATTTCTCTTGGTTGGTGAAGAGGAAACGATTTCTTCAACCTGTCGTAGTCGAGCGTCCACGAGCTGCATTGTCAACCGAACGACAAGTTGGCGAACCCCTGCTACCCTGTCGTGTAACCGGAAAATTTCAATTCCATTTGCAGAACTTGCCGTGGTTTCTCGAGGGTTGTCGTATCCGTGCAAGAGCCATAGAGTCAACCACGAAAGCGGACCTCGGACGAGTATCCAATACCTTCGAACACCGAAATGCGGATCTAAATTTCCGACCGTTCTATTTTACAGTGACGCGTATATTTGCGTTTTTGTAATCATCCAATCGCGAACGTTCACGCTTGAACAGTACGGTGGAATACCTTATTAATACCTTCTGTAAAAAAAAAAAACAAAATAAAACAAAAAAAACAAGAAAGAAACAAATTTTTTTGCTCATAGATTATGATTATTCCTTGTGCCCGTGTTTGGGTTAGGTTGGTATCATTTTTCCCTTTTTTTTCTTCTTCTCTACACTCCTTCCTGGTGCAACAAAACCACCGAGCAAGATTCAAGGATCGACGATCGAATCGACGAGTAGCCTGATCGATTTTACGAGAAAGTTTTGGACGCTGCCAGCTTGCCGGGAGGACGTTAGATTTTATGAAACCGGCGATCGTTACGACCTACCTACGCTTGGTATAGAGTTGCTGGAAACGGCATATCGAACAGCGAACGGCGAATCCTGCCACGAGACAAATCGAACGACTCGAGAGGTTAGTGCAGAATCAACGAAACAGGAATAGAGCTTAACGAAACGTACAAAAAATTTGTTAGACAAGAAATAAGTGAGAAGAGGTAAAGGTAGGGAAGAAAAAAAGGAAACAGCTCGATAAAAAATTGTGACAAGAATTGGTGTTTGAAAAAGAATCGAAAAAGAAGTTGAAATAAAAGGCGAAAAAGATTAACGGCGAAAGCGTGGATTCTTTGGAAAGTGGTCAGTTGGCGAGAAAAATGAGGACAAAGTTGAAACAAGAAAGCAAATATCGATCGAAAAGTCGTGGAAGAAGGAAGAAGGAAGAAGAAAGAAGAAAGAAGAAAGAAGAAAGAAGAAAGAAGAAAGAAGAGAGATTCGTCGATGTTGAAGGTAGAGTAAGCCGATACGTGAATCGAATAAAAGTCGACGTCGAAAATATGCTTGGCCCTCGAACACAACCCGACCATCGACCTATACCATCCGGTCCTGATGCGGGATCTTTATTCCACGTTTTTATGACCGTTCTCCGATCCACCCACTTTCTAGTTTCGATGCCGTGCGCCAGTATCGATTCGCATAATCAACAGACGCCGCGGTTGATCGATGCGGATACCAGGTTTTGTATTATACTTTACGAAAAATTTGCATGATAAACGCTAAAAATTTTACCCGCAAAAGAAAGTATTGCTTTAAAAATAATTCCCAACGCGGTCTGAAAATTCGTACCCGATGAGTCTCGAGATAAGTACTTACCCTTTATACGGGTACCCTTCAGTTTCAAAATTCGAGCACCCATTTAAAAACATTCGAGATAAATGTAACGAAGCAATTCATCCTCTGAACCGCGGTCCTTTGAAAACACAAAAGTTTCGCTTGCAACTGCCAAAGACAAAACGAAGGATGTATATATGGAACATCAATTTTTATCTGCCACCAGTTGCGATAAAACTCGACCGTAAAGGCTTATAAAACCTTACAGTCATCAACGAAAGAAGAAAAAGAAGAAAAAGAAGAAAAAGAAGAAAAAGAAGAAAAAGGGGAGCGTCGAATCGAGTTCAGCGGATACACACACTGGTGTCGGATCTGTGTCATCGCTATCAGACGTATTGTTTCCCGTAAAAGAGCCGGTCGGGTGAATAGAATACACGGTAACATTTATGATGCCAAGTTATCCGAGAACGATGAACCGAAACAGAACGGAAAGCAAACTCGGAGGATTCGCTGCGCCTCTCCCTTCGGGTGCTTCAGAGTCTGCTGACAACGAGTTTAAATACCTAGGCGAACGCGATCTAACGATAAGAGAAATTTAAAAACGCATGACAAAAAATTCGTTCGAAAACAAAAGACTCCCTTCGGATTGGCGAAGAATCGCGAAACATTAACACGATGCATAAAGCAGGAACGTTCTTTCGATAAAATCGAAGGAGGATGTACGGGATGCATGCTAAATTCACGGGACGTTAAGTCGATGCGAAGCACGTGCGACGGTGAATGGATCGCAACGAAGGAATCTGTTTCGCTTGACGCCAACGAGGGAAGTCACTAGAATGCACGTGACCCTAAAATCGCGTCTCCAAGAATCTCCTAGGTGTGAAATAACAAGTCTGGCAAGAATACGTGGAGAAAAGGAAAGGAAGAAAGCAGCCAGGCAACGAAGAAACGAGGAAGAGAATCGTATAACTGGATGACTCGCATCACCGACAAACCACTGTCTGGAGAATAGATCCCCCCTTCCCCCTCCGTACTACCAGTTAACACCGCGCGATTCCGTTTTCAGCGATAAACTCTCGTTACAGGTACGCGCGCGCTTCGAAAAATTTATTCGATCCAATTTGTCCCGAGTTCGGTTCCTTTTGAGCGTTTCGATATCGATACGATCTAACGTTAAAAAAAAGAAAAGAAAAAAAAAAGAAAGAGGCAACGCAAACGTTTTTCCGCAATAAAGATAAATCCGATGAAGATCTTCAAGTAGAAGCACATGAAAAAACGTGAAAATGTGTCTAGTTAACGGACATCCTCGCAATTGGTGTTTCGACGCGAGAAAGCAAGAAACGGAACGCGTCGAAAAAGAAGGAAGTAAGTCGTTGAGCCAGCGAACTTAAAAAAGGAGAGTTCCTGTTAATGAATTATTCATTTTGCGAACAATTTGTTTAAAATTCATCCAAGGAATTCATACTTTTCGGAACTTTCAGACAGAGACGTTCAACATTATCGATCGAATAATTCCAATAATGCGATTATCGATTTCCTATTTGACTATAAAACATTTTTTAAACGATTCGTGCCGCGAGAAGCTGCTGTTTCAAATATTCCCATTTAAAAACACGAAAAACCGTGATGTTCTGATATCGTGATCACTCTAACATTTTAACATTTAACCTATTTTCCGCTTCGAGCATTCAGCCGAAAAACCGGTTAAAAATTATAAATATCTCGCAACATAGTTTACCATGAAAACTCATTATTCATAGTGTAGCGCTTTCTTTTTTCTATGTAGCTCTGCGGCCAACCGTCATTCGTCTCGACTCTGTCCATCTTTCAACGTTTATCGTCCAGGACCGTTTGGTCGTTTGGTCGTTTGGTCGTTTGGTCGTTCGGTCCTATAAAAAGCATCATTAACGCGAACGGTCTATTTTTTATTCGTCCTTTCAACCACCGTCCACTTAACGCTCTCCGCCAGCGCCTACTCTGTCTGACCAACCATTGTCCCGATTTTTTTGCCGACTGTTCTTTGCCAGTTCTAGTAGGTTCGTTTCGCCGTGACCGTGGAAACCGCGCGGAACCCACGGATATAAATTTTGTGGCGAAAAACGTCGCTACGCTGCACCGCCGCACCACCGCACCGCCGCACCGCCGCACCGCCGCACCGCCGCACCGCAGCGCCGGCAACGACACCGGAGAAATATTGGAACGCGACTCCATTTTGTTGCCACCGCGCGATGAAAACTGGTGCCGGTTCTCGTTGCTTTGTAATATCTGGTAACGGATACAGTCACGGTGCAACCGGACAGCTCGTAATTTCACGATGCACTTATTTCGCACCGTTCACCGTCTCGCTCTTCCGATTATTCTTTTGAATTTATCGTTTCACCGGTTTTAACACTTCCGACTAAACAGTCTCTCTCGTTATTCTCTCCAGTTTTACTTTTCTTGTTACTCGAACAAACTTTTAGTTACAACCTCCCCCCCGCTCTGCTTTTCCCTCTCTCACTCGTTTACCATCAATCGTAACAATTCAATGATCCATTCGTGATACTAAAGTCAAAATAATACAGCTTGAAGATCGATAAGCGTTAGAAATCGAGGAAACGAATGTTGAAACGCAATCGCGTTTGTCGATTTGTTGTACCAAACAATCGACAAAAAGTCCACTTTATCTCATGATACGTAACAGTTAAGACTCACAGCGTTTGTACTCAATCAGACAAATTGCATCGCGTTTAATAATCTCTGAATCATCTTGGATGACCTTCGGTTGACCTTTGGTTGACCTTCGAATAACCTTTAACCGCGTGGCTGCATGTTATTTGTTAGTTTTTCATCCCGTTATCCTTCACTGTCATCGGTCGACGTTCATCCACGTGCGTTTAATCTTTGAATTGCATCGGTTCTCCCGAGGCTTTCCTATGTCGCGAAGATGCATCATTTTTCTCGAGAGACGAGTTTTTCACAGACAAAACTGGATTCAACGATGCACCGAGACGCTCGCGACACACGCTTTATCGCGATTAACATTCGTTTTATGCATAGGAATGCTTTCGACCACCTGCGGGAAACAAAGGTTCCCTCTTCGCGTTTAACGAATCCTATACGAGGAATTCATCTTATTTTTCGTGTAGTTTGTTTTTCTAGAAAAATATTTCCAGTCTCTTTGTCAACGTTTGCATAGTTTCTCCGCAAACGCCTCGATAAGTTTGCGATGCGTGCAGCCTTCTAAACTTGAGAGAGAGAGAGAGAGAGAGAGAGAGAGAACGTGGCCCCACAGGAATTTCATGTCCTACAAACCTGCAGGAAGTTTCCCGGTCGGTTCACGTATCCTTCGATCGTTCCATTCGTTAGTCAACTTCACTCTCTCACGTCCTATTCACAGTTTCTTTGCTCGATCGAGAAACTTTTTGCCTCCAAAATTAGATAGAGATACTATTTAAGAAAAAAAAAAAAAACATTAAAAGAAAACCAAAGGATTTCTCGTCGTCGCGATCAAGGCATCGAAGAATATTGTACCGCAGCCTCGAATTTTTCCATTTACAAATAAATAACAAATAACAAAGGACAAAGGACAAAGAACAAAGGACAAAGGACAAAGGATAAAACGGATGTCGTTTACCCGTGACCTAAATTTCCTTTGCTGGTGAAACGCTAAATTCTTACAGTCGTGTCTTAGCAAGGTTTCCAATACGAGACCTATCGGGAAATACAACAACCTATGGAACAACCTCGTTATTCGCCGACAGTTTTCCATCGATGAGAAACCAAAGAAATTTTAGCACCAGAGGAACGACCATCCGGCCCAAAAAGTGTATATTAAACGAATCATTTGGGACACGATTTGCCATTATACTTGAAACACAATAGTTCGTCGACAGGCGAACAAAGAATAATTTATTATTTCCGTAACCGAAAGAAGAGTTGGAGTGTATCCGATTAGAGTGGCGTAAGCTCGATTGGTCGAATGTGCGCATCGACGGACTACGATGATTTATATACGATGGCACAACTGTCGATTGGCACGGTCATTACTTTATAAAAGGACTGTAAAAGGAATCGAATCGATTGGAATTGAAAGGAAATTGGTAAATTACGAGCGAATACATAAAAAACAGGACTGCCACATATGAGAATCGACGAAGAACGAGAACCCGTTTACCGTTTACCGTTCACCGTTCACCGTTCACCGTTCACTGTCACGAATCATGACAAGCTATCACTGATCTCGCATCTATGTACGACTAATTCGAACGTGACGAATTACACTTGATCGATTAAACGAAGTTTCAAAACTATTTTTTTCCGACGAAATACGTTTGCCTTAAAATAACAAAGTTTCTTCGACTCTGAACATATTTGACTGGAGCAGTGAAATGACTGGTGCACAGATGTCGAAGATTTTAGAAAGGCCATACGGTTTTTTGAGCGATGCGACCTAGTCTCGTTCAATTCGGTTCGAGAAGGAGAGTTTAGAAAATGTTTGGAACCATACGATTTTGTTGGAAGACTTTGTAGCTTGGCTATTCAGAGATGAAAGCAATGTTCAAAAAATCTAAGTTACATTCCTGACGACGATCGACGAAATGCACTTTCGATAATGGGCACGCGTCCTGCAAATGTATGCGACGAGTTGTAAAAGTTTCGTTTGCTAGCTAGCGCATTTGTCGGGAAAAAGTAGAAACTGTCTCTAAAAAGATTTGAAAATTTTCAGTCGTTCCGTATGAGTAACGAACATATTTTCATAGCTGCACCGCTTCAAGTGCCAAACGAAGCAACAAAAGAAAGTCGGTAAAATTTTTCTTTCGCAAAAATACGACTAAACCTGTAAAAACACGACTCTTCGCGATACTACTTTTATAAAAAAAAATTAATTGAAAACATTTCTAAATTGAAAAACCTATTCTTTAATAGCGTTCGAGTTTCTCTACAAGTTTCTTATCGTACGACAAACGACGCCACGCGTAACTTAAACTTTTCAAAGCGTCCTCGTCGGTCGCGAAATTTACGAAGGTATTTCAGAAAGGTGAAGCGTGCAAAAATTTATAACGAAATTGTGGTTTATTAGCGAAGGCAACCATCTAGACGGTAAAATCGGTTTTATAGCTCTTTTCAAGCACACTTTTACATAATATACTACGCTTCGAGGCATCCACTTAAAACTGGATGATTACAGTACTATATTAGTTGCGCCTTTTTTATATTCGTATTACATAAATTTATCAATCGATCAATTCTTTTCGCAAATTTCTCGTTGTTGTACGATAAGTGAAACTTTCGTTCTCTCAAACAATAATGTACGTAAGCATCGAGTATCAAAGGGAAAACTTACTACTTAATATACGTAAATCGATATTCGAGAAAGTTTAAAATAAAAGCCGCAAAATTGTGTCGTAACGTCGAAAGGCAGAAGAATAATAAAAAAAAAAAGGAAAAAAGAAAAAAAGGAAAAAAAAAGAAGAAAAAAAACATGGAACTTAAAGGCGTAAAATTGCGGGAGCAATTCGTTTGCGCGTTGGGGACATTATCCTTAGGGAGCGAGGAGAATAATAAGCGGGGCAGAAAACGAGGTCGCGACAGGCTGTGCCGACAGGCAACGGGCATAAGACATTCGGAGTTGGAGAAAAAGAGGAAGCCGGCGTACTCTCGATAAACCGCATCCCACAAAAATTTTCAAATCTTAATTGCGAGGAAATGGTGTGTAACGACGTAAAATATTACCCAGAAAAAGATGCTGACTCTTATTACGGCCAACCTAGGAGCTAACCTTTTAATCTGGCGACTTCTTTCTCCGCGCCTCCACACCTGCCGGAAAACGCTGACACGCCATTTTCGCTGCCAATCTGTTACGGACGCGTGGATCCAACAGAGAGAAACACATAGGGCTGAGAAAAGGAGTATTCTCGTGCAAGCTCCTTTTTCATCTCCCTTTGCGTTCTTCCCTAAAGCTTCGCGAAAACTCGAACCTTTGTGTTCCACTCCCCTAAGATTCTATCTTCCGGATTCTCGATTCTCGATTTTCGATTCTCGATTCTCGATTCTCGATTCTCGATTCAATCTTCCCTTCATCGCGGACTGCTTGGCCAACCGACTTACACGATTCATCGAAAGTCAGAGAGCACAAAAATTGAAAGCGTTGCACGAGTGTCGAACGATTAAGTTGAACGTGCATCCCGATTGAAAATTTCAATAATCGCTCGCCGTATAATCCTAAATAATGCGTTTAACAATATCAACCGTCAACGTAAACGATACGTGCACATGACAATGTAGACAACGTCGACAAGGCGGACAACGAAACAAGGATGAAAAATATTCGACAGCGTAAGAATTTTCATCATGCCTCGGACGGCTTTGTCCTAATTAAGGACCGACCGGGGCCTCGTTAGCACGAAACGAACCACGACTTAATTTTAATCTCAAACAACGGACAAACGTAGACCGTGGCCGATCTTCTTATTGGCTCGTCGTTTCAACCTTTTTCTAATTTCGTTCAGTAGCTCGTGACAAAGGTTTTCCGATCGCGATACCGACTTATTTTCTCTGATAAAACGTTTAAAGACGAATCGCGCGATCCTGTTGATTAGAAAAAGTTTTACTTCGCGATATTACAACGAAGCAAAAAAATTGAATCGGAAATAGGAAAAAGGGGCGAAACGAATCACGACTGAGGCAGCGTTAAGAAACTGCGGCATTAAACTATTTCTTCTCTGGCAGGACTTGCATTTCTATGCAAGGAAATTCTTGTACAGTGATATGGCAGACAGTAATCTGGATGCATCGGCGAGGCGTGATGCGCACGACAGGTCCGTAACGGGTCGAGGTGTGTGGGATGCGAATGGGCGCAGGCGTCGAACCCAGGAACGTTCGTCAGTCGTCGGCCGAACTTGAAACGCGCGGCTTCGCGTTCCCTTTGCCACAGGAACAATCACGATCACCCTCGCGCCAAAACTCATCGACACACCTGCATACCTGATCTCTTTCACGATTCAACGTTTTCGCGTCTCCGTTCGATCGTCCTTGGGAATCTTACGACATCCGACGAATCGCGTGTCTGCCGCCTCTCCGACCAACCGGTGAATATCGTTTATCGCGTAACCTTTCACCACGTGATTATCGATAATTCCTGTGAAATTTGAAATTCCAAATACGTCTTTCGTACCATTCCAAATCGTATGATTTGTATCTTTTTATATTTTCTCTTTTCAACGTTATTATAAAGGAAATTACAGATATAACGCTGCCATTCTTGCCATCGAACAATCAATCTATTCCAAGCTATCGGCTTTCAACTTCGCATACTGCTTTACGTATCTACGTGTATACATATATATTTTGAGATACATATGTCCATTTTTGTACCCATTTCAAACTCGATCGAGAACAATATCTGTGGATCGAAAAAAATTTCATTTCCATTACAATTTTATCGCTTTCACGATCCATTTGCCTCTTCCGATCCATCGACCAATCATCGCTTTCGAAAATATATGTATACGTTAAACTACCTCGTGAAATAGCAGCATTCGCGATGATCGTATTTCAGGATTTCCTCTCTAATCGTAATCGGCATACTTCCTCCAATCTGATTTTTCAAATAATTTTAATTTACCACAATTCGATGCCATTCTCTTTGCAACGCTCTTAAACGCGACACGCGTTCATCCGGTGTCTCGAAAATCGATTTATCTTTGTAATTATAGATTAATTATCTCATCTTTAGACCCCCTAGTAGCACGAATCAAAATTTACACCAACCTTTGTCGAGCCAAACATTTGTCGAACATTTTTTGATCGAGCTTCGCCTTTCGTTATACAAGTATACCTACACTTACATAAATGCTTACACGTTATGCGCTACAAATGTTTACCTTCTTATTTTCATTTACTTCGTTCAATTGTTTTATTCGTTTATCTTTTTTCTTCTTCTTTCACTATTTTTCTTTCTTTCCTATTTTCCGTTTTAACATCGCTGAACGCGGAATGCGAATAAAATTGTGTCGCGTTTAGAAAAGTTTTACGCGGGACTCGCAGTGACAAACAAGAGACACAGGCTGGAATAATAACTGGAAGGAGGATGACTGTTCCAAGTATGGCTCACGATTTCGTCGTACGATAAGCGGTAAGAGCTTCTATTAGATAGTGTCCAGATTTCATTTACACCTTCTTCGATAACAGGATCAAGTATCCATCGTTATTACGTGTTTATAACTTGAGAAACAAAGATTCTTACTTAACTAAAAGTTTGGAGGCTTCCTGTCCATGAAAGAAAAAAAAAAAAAAANTTCTCGATTTTCGATTCTCGATTCTCGATTCTCGATTCTCGATTCAATCTTCCCTTCATCGCGGACTGCTTGGCCAACCGACTTACACGATTCATCGAAAGTCAGAGAGCACAAAAATTGAAAGCGTTGCACGAGTGTCGAACGATTAAGTTGAACGTGCATCCCGATTGAAAATTTCAATAATCGCTCGCCGTATAATCCTAAATAATGCGTTTAACAATATCAACCGTCAACGTAAACGATACGTGCACATGACAATGTAGACAACGTCGACAAGGCGGACAACGAAACAAGGATGAAAAATATTCGACAGCGTAAGAATTTTCATCATGCCTCGGACGGCTTTGTCCTAATTAAGGACCGACCGGGGCCTCGTTAGCACGAAACGAACCACGACTTAATTTTAATCTCAAACAACGGACAAACGTAGACCGTGGCCGATCTTCTTATTGGCTCGTCGTTTCAACCTTTTTCTAATTTCGTTCAGTAGCTCGTGACAAAGGTTTTCCGATCGCGATACCGACTTATTTTCTCTGATAAAACGTTTAAAGACGAATCGCGCGATCCTGTTGATTAGAAAAAGTTTTACTTCGCGATATTACAACGAAGCAAAAAAATTGAATCGGAAATAGGAAAAAGGGGCGAAACGAATCACGACTGAGGCAGCGTTAAGAAACTGCGGCATTAAACTATTTCTTCTCTGGCAGGACTTGCATTTCTATGCAAGGAAATTCTTGTACAGTGATATGGCAGACAGTAATCTGGATGCATCGGCGAGGCGTGATGCGCACGACAGGTCCGTAACGGGTCGAGGTGTGTGGGATGCGAATGGGCGCAGGCGTCGAACCCAGGAACGTTCGTCAGTCGTCGGCCGAACTTGAAACGCGCGGCTTCGCGTTCCCTTTGCCACAGGAACAATCACGATCACCCTCGCGCCAAAACTCATCGACACACCTGCATACCTGATCTCTTTCACGATTCAACGTTTTCGCGTCTCCGTTCGATCGTCCTTGGGAATCTTACGACATCCGACGAATCGCGTGTCTGCCGCCTCTCCGACCAACCGGTGAATATCGTTTATCGCGTAACCTTTCACCACGTGATTATCGATAATTCCTGTGAAATTTGAAATTCCAAATACGTCTTTCGTACCATTCCAAATCGTATGATTTGTATCTTTTTATATTTTCTCTTTTCAACGTTATTATAAAGGAAATTACAGATATAACGCTGCCATTCTTGCCATCGAACAATCAATCTATTCCAAGCTATCGGCTTTCAACTTCGCATACTGCTTTACGTATCTACGTGTATACATATATATTTTGAGATACATATGTCCATTTTTGTACCCATTTCAAACTCGATCGAGAACAATATCTGTGGATCGAAAAAAATTTCATTTCCATTACAATTTTATCGCTTTCACGATCCATTTGCCTCTTCCGATCCATCGACCAATCATCGCTTTCGAAAATATATGTATACGTTAAACTACCTCGTGAAATAGCAGCATTCGCGATGATCGTATTTCAGGATTTCCTCTCTAATCGTAATCGGCATACTTCCTCCAATCTGATTTTTCAAATAATTTTAATTTACCACAATTCGATGCCATTCTCTTTGCAACGCTCTTAAACGCGACACGCGTTCATCCGGTGTCTCGAAAATCGATTTATCTTTGTAATTATAGATTAATTATCTCATCTTTAGACCCCCTAGTAGCACGAATCAAAATTTACACCAACCTTTGTCGAGCCAAACATTTGTCGAACATTTTTTGATCGAGCTTCGCCTTTCGTTATACAAGTATACCTACACTTACATAAATGCTTACACGTTATGCGCTACAAATGTTTACCTTCTTATTTTCATTTACTTCGTTCAATTGTTTTATTCGTTTATCTTTTTTCTTCTTCTTTCACTATTTTTCTTTCTTTCCTATTTTCCGTTTTAACATCGCTGAACGCGGAATGCGAATAAAATTGTGTCGCGTTTAGAAAAGTTTTACGCGGGACTCGCAGTGACAAACAAGAGACACAGGCTGGAATAATAACTGGAAGGAGGATGACTGTTCCAAGTATGGCTCACGATTTCGTCGTACGATAAGCGGTAAGAGCTTCTATTAGATAGTGTCCAGATTTCATTTACACCTTCTTCGATAACAGGATCAAGTATCCATCGTTATTACGTGTTTATAACTTGAGAAACAAAGATTCTTACTTAACTAAAAGTTTGGAGGCTTCCTGTCCATGAAAGAAAAAAAAAAAAAAAATCATCTTAGAGACCGGTTACCCTATCGAGGAGCTTTAGTTACAGCTGTAAATTACAACAGCGCGGCAACGCACGAGACAATTTTCGGTACCATAACTATTCTCTACGGATAAGTATACCTGTAGATATTTGAAACGTTTGCATCGATCGCTTCGCAGAATGTATGACCGTATGAATGACGGAAAAGCGAAAAACCATGTACGACAACGAATCGCGCTATCCATCGTTTCTTTGCGGAACGCGCGAACAAAGTTTTGCCAAAGAAGAATTAATAGATGAAATGCGCGACAGCATTTCATTGGACTCGCTGTACAAAAGAACCGTGAGATACGCTATTTCCTGACACGAGAGTAACGTATAATTTAATATTGCTGAGCCGATGTCCTTTACGTGACCGGATTTCTATTCTATAAGTTCTCTCGACAGTCGGCACCAAACTTCCGTCGGGCAACAGTTCTGCTCATCGTTTGATTGATCTAAAGAAGTCAGAGATAGTATTTAATCGTAGGTGTGGTAAAACTTGGCGATGCTTCAAAAATTCTTTGAGACGACCAGTTATTATTGCTACATCGATGACGAGCTAACGCGAAAAATGTACGCAACACGCGTTCACAATTTTTTAAAAAGTTAGTCGAGATTTTGTCGTTGCATCGTTGCACTTTATACATTCACTTGCTGATCTCATCGAGTGTTTGCGCTCGAAGCAAAAACAGGAATATCCACAACAGACTCGACATCTCCGTATAACCCCGTGGCTTTGTTTCTTGTATCTCGGAAAAAGAGGACGAACCTCTTGCGCGAAACGTCCGTCATTTTACATCCTCGGCTAAATTGCAGCGGAAAAACTCGATGCCGAGGTTCGACTGGAGGAGGGTAAAACAAAAACCGATCGTAATCCATGAAATCCCAAGAATCTTTGTCAACGTTGCGTTTCATTACAATTGTTCGCTCGCTAATCTTCCTCTGATCCGACAACGCTTCCCAATCCGTTTTTATTTATTTATTTTTAAAACAACAATAATACGCTTGTCAATAATTTACTCTTTCGTTCAAACAGAAGACGCATCAACGCGTAATAACGAAAAATGGTAACAGTTACGTTCGAATAGCTCACCATGACCGAGACGCGTCTCGTGATAAATGATTGTTCGTTACACGAAACAGGCATCGAGAAGTATATTACGATACATGTACCACTGTTCAAGCAACAATGTGCGATCGGGCTTCGAAGAATAAGATATCGGTTCGAACAACCTCCGGTTGAAACTCGCAATAGAATAGTTTGTAGTCTGTCAATTCTCCGAACTATACGAAACCATTTTCTTCGATCGCGTCCGATATAATAATAATAATAATAATAATAATAATAATAATAATAATAATAAAAAGAAAAAAGAAAAAAGAAAAACGTATTTCCTACCTCGAATGACGAAATGCAATAAATAACTATCGGTAGTGCGCGATACCGTAAACCCATCATAATTTAACAAACAATCTGTAATGCGATAGTCGACAATTGAGAAGTTACAAAAGAATAATATGACGCAAAGTCGGTAAATGAAATTGCAGCGTGGTCTCTATGGTAAAAAGAGAAGAAAATTAACGAATATTTACGAGGAGCCGAGAAAAGTAAAGAATGAGTGGAACGGAAAGAAAAGAAAGTATACGTGACTGCAGAGACAAAATAGGGCATAACGCGGCCGTCTCCTTGTTGACGACGCACTTTCGCTCGACTCGGCTAGCTAGAATGCGAAAAAGAATGAACTCGGTGGATATTTCGGCCGGAGAAAATTTGAATAAAACTAGTAGGGTAATAGTTTCCTCCCCCTTGTGTGTCGCCGAAGAAATGCTAGTTTCGCGCTGAAAACTCGTAAAAAGCCTTGGCCCAAGCCGAGACACCGGTTGCCCTCCTTGTTGACCCAACATCTGGTTCTCTTTTCCTCTTCCTCGGAATTCTACCGTTCACCCGGCCAGACTTGCGCCTTTCCCTTGTTTATTCGCATTAGAATAGTATTTGGCGAGTTCCGACCGATAGTTTTTGCAAATCGCGTTCGATTCAACCGATGGACCATGGACCAACGCGAAAGTTTGCTCTCCGGCTAGAGAGTGAATTGAAAAATAAGACTGCAGCCATTAGGTTGGTAAGATTCCATGATACGAGCTCGAGAAGGAAAGAGTTTATCCTGTATTTTCTATTTTCGCCGGGAAGCTATGGTTGTAAAATAAGAACCGTGCTTAGCAAAAATTCTCGTCGACTTACCGAGGGCGGCATGCATGGTCCCTGCTAGGGACATTTTCGCAAAGTCAGTTATCGTTTTCCCGGAACACTCTTCTCTCGTTTATCCGATATCCGACCAAGTAGAATATTCTGTTTCCCTCCGACGTCGTTCGTGGACTTCCCGTTCTCTGTCCATTCCCGGTACCGAGGAATTTCTTATTACCCTCCACATTCGACAATCTTATAAAACGAATCCCGGTATGATATATCTCCATAAAAAATGTCGTCCACCATTGGCGTAACGAAGAAAAATATTGGGAAAAACCAAAATTGATTAATCATCGAGCTAACCATTACCCTGCAACGAGATCGTTTCAATTCCAGTTAACTCGGTACGAGATAATTCCAATTGTCAGACAGATCAACCTTTTGGTTATTCTCCGTTTGCGGAAACCTGTCGCAACTACGTACGGAACAGAATGGCTGCGTACGTCACGGTGCTCGACACGAAGCACGACTATCGTTTGCTCCGGAGGATTCCTCGACCGTTCAATATCCAAGCGGAATATTCCATTTCCTTGGGTTTTGCACTTCCGCTCTCGATTCAGCTCGACCATCGTTTAAGTTACCCTCTCGATGGCCACGTATACGAGATCGTATCCTGCACGCGGTCCGAATCATCTTCCAAGCTGTTCTCCGCACTCGTCATCCGGAACAAGGAACTTGCGAAAAAATTGCTGCACTTTTCCACGGATTTCACGAATCGGCTAAATGGACTTTTCTAGAACGACCTTTCAAATAGGAGACTAGTTTTATCGAAATCTTTCGTCTCTCTGTTCCGTCGTTCTTTGCGCTTCGTGTTCGTGGCTATCGAAACGTTTCGAATCGAAGCGAAGGTGAGAGCCATACGCGAGACACCAAATGCCGGCCGAAAATTGAAATGCTTAGAAAAAGCCAATCCCGTCGATAGATCCGTGTTTCCCCTCGGACTCGTTGATTCCAGCAACAACATTTGTTCTTCTTATCTCGCATCAACTCATTAATAACATCGGATCAGTGGAAACGATATTAAAGCGAGGTATCCGTTGGGACGTATCAACCCCTCGGATCTACGGTGCTGCCATTCCGAGGTATTGCTCGTTTCGAGAGGTCAACCGGCACACGCGTATCCTACGCAAAATTGCGCACAGACCGTTTTAACCCCGATTGAAAGATCGGTATTTACATCGAGCTCGATTATCATAAATTTATCATAAATTTATCTTAAAAAATGTATAGAGTTTTTTACTTAAATATAGTTTATAAATATTTAA
>SMSQ01000735.1:0-16852 GCA_019453375.1 Ctenoplectra terminalis
AAAAAAAACAAAACAATTATTTAATTATAAACAAGTTATACCGCATTTATATCTTCGAGAACTAAATTCGATCCAACTTAAATTAACCAAGCGGTTTAACCAAAATTTATACTCGGAATCAAAACTGTATGTTATAAATATCAAAGAACATTCGATTCTTATTCAAATCTCTATTGAAATTCTATGGAAATGACTTTGATGCATGGCGCATTTTTCTTTGTTAGCAGTTTAAATCTTACACTTTTTAAGATTTACAACTGAAAAAGGTAAAGCAAAGAAAGAGAGACGTGTATTTATTACACAAAAGGTTCTCCTTTTATCATCCCCTACGCGCCACCCCTTTTCTCATTGTCCTGTAATTCTGTAATATCCTGCATATTCGATGCTATTGTGTAACCTCAATCCTTCCGTACGCCAACACAAATTTCGAGCGATCGTGGAAAATCTATGTGGAAAAGAGCAAAGATTCCAGTAAGGATTACATAAACCGTGAGTGTACGTCACGATCTGGAACGATATATGCGATAAGGAAGACAGACGATGAACGATAAAACGTCGGGTGACTCTCGGCGAGCGTACGAGCTCCGTGGCCGAAGAGAGTTCTGATCGTTATTAATGAGCAAAGTGTGTCGTTACAGGCTTATTATCCGAGCCGTTCTAATTAAATTGGATTAGTGCAATGAAGCGTATCATGAAATTCTCGGTTAATGGTCTCACGCAGACCACGCCGCGCCCTTCGTTACTCGGCCATGCCAATGTCGCTGACATGCAACGTTTCTGGCGGCGATCGGCCTGATAAATTTCATTACGCCACCCTGGATCGTGACGAGTGCGATCGATCACGTAGCAGTAGCTCAGAAAAGAGGATCCTGACAATGGGAGATCGCATTGTTCCCAGGAAACACGGAACTTTCTTTGCGTTCGAACGGAATCGACTAGCTTCGTGATCATTAGCTCTGATTTAACGGTTTTAGCTGGTTTCCTGGACCAGACTGATTGTCAGTGGTATAGGGAGAGTTTCTTGATGGTTCGTATGGTTTGAATGGCAACCGTGATCAATGGTGGTTTAGATTTTGGTAAAAGAGATGATTGATAATTTTATGTTGGCGGTAGGAATTGATAAACTGTATCTTTATTTCGTCGGCGCGTTAACTAAGTTATTTATTGCTTGGGATCTCTGTTGGACACGGAGTTAAAAATTAATAAAAAGAGATTAATTTTAGTTAAGCAGTCATGTGAGTTCGAAGTTCTATATCTGTATGTCTATGTGTGAAAAATTTTATTTCAGTTGCTTATCACTGTAATATCGTATTTTATTGGTGCGCCATTGTATTGGCACCCGTTCAGCTATTTGTAACAATTTTATTACCTTCTAAATTTTCGATTTGAATAAAAATTTGCAACGAATTATCATTTTTTTTCTGTCAGGAGCGAATAAAATACAGATTAGCATTAATTTGTTGGAAATATGGTAATTCGTGCGACGAGTTGAATTCGTCTCGGCTAGTTAACAGGTTAAAGTAACTTCTTGTAAATCTGTGTTTCTTCTTTTTTCTTGCGCAGTATTCTTTAAATTAGCTTCGATAAATCGCTCGATTTGTTGTGATTTCGACGAGAGAGAAAAATTGATTAACGCGAAACCAATTAACTCGGATGAAATTGTAGAACCTGGTCGAGAGTGCAACACGAATTACCATGGAAGTACGGAAAGTGATAATGTTGTAATGTTGTAATTAGCTGTTTCGAGTAATACGATATAACAGTACCTTCGAGTGCCTTTTGAATAATGCACGCAAGCTATAGTATTTATCAAACTTTCTCGCAACGAGAAGCTTGCCCGGCTGAAAAGTTATCTCAAGCACATTCTCGCGGCTCAGTTCGCTTCTTTATCTCGAACATATATTAAACGATGCACGGAAATAATTCATGTTCCCCTTCGCAGCCCTTTCTGTGTCCATTGTTAACGATGGTGAAACAAAATTAAAGTACGAACCAGTCGAGTGTCGATTAAACGGTGTGAAAGCGTGCAATTTTCGAAAGTAAGGTGGATTAGGGAATTTAAAACGGGTCGGTTAATTTGATTATTAGCGGTCTGGTGTTGTATGTTCAGCGAGTTCCGGCGGCCCTAATGAAACCTTGTAAATTTCACGCTCGACTCTTGCAATGATTGCCTGTAATGGCCTGGGAATATCATTAAACGATTCAGAGTAAAGTTCATTGGCACGGTACTCGCACGGATTAATGAAGGCCTGTTTATCCTAGCATATCTGTTTTGCCATTTACATTAACGTATCCAATTATAGCCTATTACCACATTTGCACATTATTGTGAATATAAAGCAAAGAAAAAAGAAAAAAAAGAAAAAAAAATAGAAAGGAAAAGGGAAGAAAAAGAGAAAAAAAGAAAAGAATTAGAATCTAATGCAGAGTATTAAAAAAAAAATCATTAATTATAGAAGATAACGCGCGTGCGCGCGTGCACACACACGCAGAGATATACACGCGCGTACACACATCGGGATCCTTCTCATTGTTATTTGCATAACTTCTCAGCGCGATATTCGACGGCGAACTAATAATACGTTTAAAGTTCACTTGCTGCAGAAATTTCCTGCTGGTACTTTTTTAACAAGCCGATTTATCTTGTTGTTCGCCGCTTCTTTTTTTCATCGACCCGTCAAAATGCCAGGCGAGCTTCGCGTTTTCCACCCCACGTTTTTATGAAAAAAAAAAACCGGTGAAAAAAAAAAAAGAAAAATCTCGTCGCTTCCCATTCGTTCTGTATTCATTATAATAATAGTCGTCGTCAATTTCAATTTTCCTCCAAGGGTATTTGGACTTCTTTAATTCAGAACTATTGTCAACCAAATTATCAACGCGCGTATACTATTTTAAAATCGTATCAGATCATTCGTGTAATTTATTTTTTCAACCTTTGCGACAATGATCTCCGTCCTTTCATCGTTTCCAGTATTTTATATTAATCCTTTAAAAATATCATATCGACATATCGTTTCAGACTGTGTCGATCTTCATCAACCGCTTCCATCTTCATCAAACTTGAAAGTGTTATATTTAAACAATTTTATCCAGACGTGCTGTTAAAGACTTCTCCGTGTCTGGCTTCTTATTTTATTTATCCTCATTTATCATTACTGCTCCCCAGCTGGCAGCCAACAATCGCACGATCGATGAAACTTACAGCTTATTCGGAGTCGCTCATCGAAACTGTCTTTAATTCTACATCGAACGGAACTATTCGCATTCTATAGCCAATCCTGTGCACAATGCACAGGCCAAACATCAACCCTTGGGATTCAACCGGTGAATTTAATTCACTTCGTGACGCGTTTCGATGATCCGCGAGAAAATGTTTACCCTGGCACGGGCCAGCAAAAGCGCTGTTGTGGAGTGTCATAAGTTCTTAATCCCTTTTCGTAGCTTGGAGCAATAAACACCCTCAACCACACGTACGCGAACTGCGTTATCCCAGCCTGGAACCCTCCCATGGCTTTCGAATTCGACACGCGTAGGGATGGTAGGAACGATTAAGACTTCCGCCGCCCTGTCTACCGTCGCAGTCGTATTAATAAATATCCGATTCGCTTTCAATCTGGACGCCTTGCGAGCCAGGATTTAGAGGAAGAGCGAAAGAGAGAGGAATACGGAGGGAAAGAGAAGAAAGAAAGGGAAAACGAGCGGGATGCTCGGTCGTGAAGACTAATGACACGGGGGTGGGAATGAAATGGGGCGCCGAGAGATCTACAGGCATATGGGGGGGTGGTGTAAAAAAAAAAAAAAAAAAAAGGGTGGCATAACAAAGAGAAGGATCGCTTGTCAACACAGTACAAACGACGTCTCGTAATTTCCTGACAGCATTGGCCGTAGCTGGAAGGGCAACGCGAGCGAGCCAACTCGTGGAAAACTGGGACGCCTCGTAGAAATTAACGTAACTACGTCGAACGAAGCTTCGAACCCTCGACCACGCGAGTCACCTATCTACCATGATCAATGGCACGTCGCATGCTGAGAAGAAGGCTCTACTCGCTCGTAGGGTGTGAATTTATGGCGGCCTAACGGCCTTGAGCGTCCGAGTTGTTTTATAATTGCGCCTCGTAAACGAGCCTTCCGGACGATCGGCTCGATTTAACCGGAAAACATCAATTTTCGGTGTGCCTCTGTTATCGTTGCAAACGCGAAGACATGTATCTTTCGTTGGGAAACCGTCAGATTAAATATTGAATGAAAATATCGATTCGTGTCCGTGCGTCGTTCGACTGGGGAATATTTTCGATAGAGATAGATAGATTAAACAGAGATTTTTCAGCTTGTTTTTTGTTCCCTTGAATTTCTCACACGATCGTGGTTGCGTTAGCTTTCAACTAGCTTTGCTTGGATAGCGGTTGTTACAGATTCATTTTCCGCAATGCGATTGATTGCGCTAAACAGGTTAAGTGTCTTATCGATTGGTCGAGATTTCTTCTTTTTTTTTTTTTTCCTTTTCTCGATCTCTTTGCGCTTCTTCCAGCCGCTTCGAAAGATGCTTCGTGTAAAAATAGCGTTGGCTACACGAGGCTACGGTACGAATCGATTGGAAATTGTCTGCTCCGATGTTGTGAGTTTGATGTTACGTTCTATCGATGGTGTGTATTTGTTAACAATTTTTTGTTTCAAAAAGAAAAAAAAACAAAAAGAAAAAAACAAAAAATTTTTGCGATGACGGTATTTCATAACAGTGTTACTTCGTCAGGTTATCGAAATTGTATTCTCCAAATAGTTACCCTGGTTGGTCGATATTTTCTGCTTATGAGAACAGACGCGTTCCACGTTTGAGGACAATATTGAGAAATTTTATTTCCGTGTAACAAAAGACAGAGAATATCGAATTAGAAAGGTCGAATACATGATTGTACTTCCCTAGGCAACAGAATCTTCCGAGACGGTACGTCAATTTTCTCGATGCCTTTGTACCTTAAAGGAATTCTTTCTCCCCTCGATCTTTCGAAGGTCCAAGGAAATTTGCATAAATAATGAATTGTTGAACAAGCTCGAAGACGAAAGTCAAGGGACAAGAAAAATTCAATGAACGTGCTCTGTCTGGCAAGTTGAGTCGGGAATGCATATATTCGACAATTCGCGGGAATTTGCATTTAGAAAATTATGTGTAATTAGCGCGTGTGAAATGAATACGTTGCGAAGCCAGAGAAAGTTCATTAGCGGGCAAGGAATTTGCATCTCGTTCGACGTTACACGATTTTCGAGGCTTTTTGGTCAAATTTTAAACAACCCTCCCGGGATTTTATCTTGGAAACTGCTCAGTTGGGTTTATTGTTCTTCGTGTTCGTTAATTTTCCATGATTATTTGATATTTTCGAAATATCTTCCGCTTATAATCCTGTAATTAACCGTAGTCAAACATTTCCGCTTCGCGTGCAATTTTGTGGAGTAAATATTAAAGTTCACTGAATACAGAAAAATCAAACTATAACTTCTATTATAAATATAGTTCTCAATTTATTTCTTTTTCTTTTTCGATTCTCTTTTGATCCTTCAAATAAAAAAAAAAAAATATATAAAAATATAATCTTTTTTTTTTTTTTTTTTCAATTATTTTTAATATAAATTACCACTGCCCATCTATATTTCCTATATCTAAGTACAAAGAAATATTTTTTCTCATCATATCGTTACGTCTTTTGTATCTCTCGCAAAAGTGGTAGTTTTATCGTGTCCACGGACAATCACAAGATTTCAATTATCGGGGATGGAAAAAAAGCGGTACAATTGCGAAAGCCTTAGTAGTACATCGGAGGTGTGCAGTTAAACGCATTATTATTCGCAAATACACGAGGCTCGCACGGAATAAGGTTTCGCTTTGTTGATTGAATTCGTTGTAAACCAGTCGACACGGTTGAACTTCCTTCGGGATTTTAGTCGCGACAAAGTGACGGATAAATTGGATTTTCTTCCTCTTACTCTAAAATGCCATTAACTACGTCCTGTTATCTCGTTCCTGGCTCGAGAAAATTAAAAAGAAGAAAATACATCTATACGCGATATCTTGCTACGATGGTTCATTAAATTTTAATAAATCGACGATTGCGGATTATCGAGTACCGACGTCATTAAATGGCAAGCTTTGTTACTCGGAGGTAACCATCCCCTCTCGATTTGGCTCATCGTGCAGAATTATAATACGGAATATATAAGAAGGTTTAAAGAAATTCAGTGGGATTCGTTCCGATTGGTCCGAGATCGTCTTAAAGCTACGCGATGCAAATTCAGCTAGCAACCGGGCGAGATGGAAGACGAAGAGAAGCATCAGAGCGTAAGACTCACTTTCAGTGCGGCGATGTGGTACACGGTTAGTCCTCGGTGGGACCAGCTCTCTGCACCGAAATCGGGAGTCCTTAAGAAGACGTAGTTCGGTCTAGTTCCAGAGCACACAATTACACTGCAGCGCAGGATGAAGTCGAGACGGCGGAGCCGAGACGCGATATCGGTGAATTTAACCCTCAAAGGAGGGCTGCAATCGGGGATACATGATACCCCCGTATTCGGTACTGGTGATCCACCTTGTCTTTAATCGAAAATCCTGGCGAGTTCGTAAATGGCACAGCGAATCCACTGAACAATCACGACTTTGCCAGTCACTCGAAGATGGAATATTCCTCGAGAGATTTCTTCTGCCTTTTTTCTCCCCCTCTCTCTTTCTCTCTCTCTCTCTTTCTCTCTCTCTATCTCCTTCTTTCTTGAGATTTATCTGAAACGAATAGAACGACAAGGGTTTCTTGCTGTCAGTCAAACACCAACAACTCTTCCCCTCTTTCGAATGATCACTGATCACGTCTGCACAATCACGATACACAGAGTAAACTATCACTGAGGATTCTACGCAGATTTCTCGCACACCGGACAGAGATTCGCGATAACAGTCCGCCTAGTGTTCCCTCGTTCGTGTCAGGCCTGGCAAGCAAGGAGAGAGTTTCTCTCTTCTCTCGCGACAAAAGTGTGTCACGCGAGGAAGAAACCACCACCACCGCGATCGAACGAGTCCGCCGCCGAGTCGTCGTCAGGGTATCGGAGGTCTCGTGTAAATGTCCTCTCTCTCTTTCGTCCCTCGGTTCGTTGTTCGTTGTCGAGCGTCCCAAAAGAGCCTCCTATCGCACTCCACGGGTTCGGGCCAAGCACAAGGGAGGATAACGAGAACGAGGGAAAACCGACAGCCACGGAGATATGTAAATCCGAATGTATCGTGATGTGTCACTGTGGTCGCACACCGATTCGCCACCGACGAACGCGGTTACGCGCGTACCTGTGTACGTGTTTACGCGTACTCGAACGCGTAACGGGAACAGAGACGCGGCAACGCGACGCGTAGTACTTGCAGATGATCGTCAGGTGAACGCGTTCCCTTTTCTCTCAGCGACGTTGTTTTTTTTTTTTTTTTTCCTAGCGAGACACGTCGAAAAATTCTAGCTAGAACCGATACGCACCAGCCCTAGGAGAGACCCTTAGGCCGGATCCGCGGAGTTTCCTTTCACCTCGATTTTCGGTCCCTTGCCACCCCCGCGCGAGTTGCACAGGCGCGAACCGCTTTCAGAATTTCCGAGGCTCGGGTACCGCGCACATCGAAAGAGAGGGGAGCGCCCTCTCGTCGTTGTAGGAGCGACCGTTCGAAGAGGGAGAAAAGGGACGTGGGTATATTCTCCGTGGAGAAGAGTGGTGGTTCTACGAGGGGGTGGAAATAGTAGGGGCGAGTACGAGAGAAGGTGGAGGGTCTTTGCTTGCCTCTGCTCTGCTGTGAAGGAGAGACAGAGTGGATTTCCTCGGAGTGGTACACACGACCAAGGGAGAGAACACCGGCGGCACCACCAACCGGTCTTATGCACCAGCACTCGGACACCAGCAGCCTTGGGGTCTACGTACTTTACGTATTCGTGCAGACGGCAATATTGCGTGATTGTATTGGTGAGGTTGTTCGTGCTGCCGCCACTACTGCTACCACCACTACCATTGCTACCACCACCACCACTACTACCACCGCCACCGCCGCCACCGCCTCCACCGTCGTCGCCGCCACCGTTGTCGCTGCTGCGCTGCTGCTGCTGCTGCTGCTGCTGATGATGATGGTGCTGCTGCTGCTGCTGCTGCTGCTGGTGGTGCTGGTGGTGCTGCTCGGCTAAACGGTGTGTGGGTGTGGTGGGGTTCAAGGGGGTGGCGCAGGCGTTTTGGTGCACCGACGCATTGATCCCTGGAATTCGTAGGGACGGTGACTAGGGCCAAGCATGTGTCCACTTTCGATGTGAGAAAGAGAGGAGAAGAGGGAGCTACTCGGTGAACAGAACGAGAGGAACAGGAGGATGAAGGGAGGTAGGGTGAAAAAGGGTGGTTGTAGGGAGGGTACGAAGGGGTGGGAAAGAATGGAACAATGAGGTTGGAAGAGAGGGGCAACCGTTTTACTCATAGCCGATGTCCACACCTGCAGACCGTTGGTCGTGATGCGTTTGAGGATGATGGAATGTTGGCTACGATTGAAAATCTTTCGGGCTGAATCCAGACCGGGAAACGAATGGTATGGTTGGAGGGGTGAGCAAGTGGTAGAAGTTTCAACTCGGTGTTTGACGTTTTAACGAGGATTCGAGAAATGATGGATAATGATGATGGATGAAACGAGACGTTGCTGGGTTCAAGAGAAATTATGGACCTTCTTAAAGGATTTTAGGTAATCTTGTAATCCCAGCCTAACGAAGGATTCGTCGATGGAAACGTTAATACCCGACAATTGTGATTCGTACGATCTCAACGAAAATACCAAAAAAACACACGCGCATACACGCGCGCAAAAAAAAAGAGAAAAGAAAAAAAGAGAATAGTATGGAATTGAAATTAGTGTTACGGAATTTAGTACAGTCCTGACTCCATTGTTCGAACCTGTTCTTAACAAACCACCGAGCGTAACATTTTAATCGGTGCTGTTGAATGCGCCAGTCGTACGGCAGGAGTTTCCTTTCAAGTTAATTGCAAGTGAAACGAATTCGTCTGATCGTCAGGTTCCTTATTTAAAGATGAGGGACAGCCGATGAATGGCTAAGCTATAAAATTAAACAGAAGTCAGAAAACTCGTGGCCCTTTGACGAGGGAGCGCATCGATTTTATATAAGGTCTGGCTTCCAAGTCTCGGCCGTATCCTTTTTGTTCGATTGGAATTCGCGAAAATCGTTCGTTAATTAAGATGGCCGATTCTACGGTGCAACATTGACGCGGACAAATAGAAAATAGAAAATTCCTTTTGCAAGAAACCACGCCATGCTTTTCTTTCCAACCAGCCAAGCCTGATCGTGCGGTTTCGCTAATCCAGTAAAAAGGGTCTCCTTCGACGCCTTCGACGGTTTCTCATCGATTTTACGATACGTCCGATCGTCAACGCGCATCCAGCTCGTATCATGTCACGAGAAGCGCCGACACGGGCAATGGTTTCTATAAAATATTCAAGCCCAGGCAGCGTACAGATATGTACCAATACTGAATAAATAATAAGGGCGAGGGAGATCCTCGATCGGTTTATAACTCCGTTCCGTTTCAAAGCTCTGATCTATTCGTCGACCTCTCTAACGAGAGTTTCGTACTCGAAAAGCGCAAGTTCCTGGAAATAGCTTATATACGATGAAAATTTCTTAATGAAAAGAGTAGACAGAGATAAAATAAAAGTTAGCAAGGGAAGGGAGAGGCTAGGTAAATGATCAGAACGCTGGTCGAGCAGAATTGTATACCGGTCTTTCAGAACAGTTCTTACGCTCGTAAAACGGTAACCGTATTAATAATTCGTTCACCGTGGCTAACGCAATTGTTCCTTACGATTTTCATAGAAAACTTCGTACACCGGAGAAATCGATTTTATCATGATTGAAGTCTTGTTCGCCAACGGTGACCCGTTTTTGGAATCGTTATCCGGCTTTCTTCCCGGAAATCAGGGTTTCAATGGACTGATTATAATCTAATACCGTTACGGTTTTAATAACTAAGTGACAATTAAAACGAAGCAGGTCGAAATTAGAATTCAAACATATGATTCACTCGCAACGGTATTTCAATTTACCCCGGTACGTCCAACTATCCTTTTGTTCGCATTATAATGGAATACATTGATCGAACGTCGGTACAAATAACGCGTTGCACGCGCGCACTCCTTGAAAATTGAAATGGTCGCGAAAATCGAGAAATTTATTCCCTGTGGAGTGAAATACTATTTTTTGTTTCTATTTTTTTCTTTTTTTTTTTTTTTTTTTTTTTTTTTCCGCTGTATATTATACGGTGCGGAACAATATTTTAACTAAAAAAGCAACAAAGAAGACGTAGGGGAAAAAAAAGAAAAAAAAGAAGAAAACAGAAAGCCAATTTTGTGAGTGCTTGTGACCGCCATCAATTTTCGTATAATTGCAGTCAAACTCGATATTTCGAACGCGTGTGTGTTCATCGTTCCATTCCGCGTCGACAAATGGCGAACAATTGTCGACGAATTCGTCGTGGCGCGAAATTTAACGAACGAACGACCGGAGTCGTGAAACTGGATTTCAGAAAACTCGAATGTCTTTTAAATTTGACACATTGAAACTATTCAAAGCTTGTGGATGGAATAGAAGGGGAAGGAAATTGGATGAGCCGGCTGGTATACCTGTTTTCTTGCCGGAGGTTCGTTAGAACGGTTAGATACGTGAACATCCACCGAGCATGGTGCGTATAGGCGAGATTTAAAGATAGATTCGAAAGTAGAATCAGGTCAGGGTGCATTTGCCAGTAAATCGGCGAATACGTGTCTACATTAACGAATCCACGCTGCCACGGACCATGTTCGCTTTTAATTGCAAATGATTTCAAAACGAACGGTCAACCTGAATTGCGGACCAATTGAACCAACGAATGTTCGAGTTATTGAAAAGGAAAAAAAAAAATGAAAAAATAGGAAAGAAAGAAACAAGAAAGAAATAGGAAAAAAATAAGAAAAAAGAGAAGGATGAGATACTTGATAACGATTTGAACTTCATTTCGCGACTGTATCTTCGCGCAGAAATTAATTGGGTGTAATCGAAAAGAGGATAACATATTGCTAGAAAATAATTCAAAAACGTAGAGACGTATTTATCAGTACGAAGTTTTATTTTTCAATAAATTGGAAGTAGCTTAACGCGCATTAATAAAAAAAATAATATCGTTTCGTTATTCATCTTTCAGCGCAATGCGAACAGTTCACGGCAATATTCGTTCATTCCCTTTCGCGCGACACCATTAATTCATCAACACCCTCGAGAAACGACTATATCATTGATTATAAAGAAGCGAATCTTCTTTGACGCCTTTCAACCAGTATATTGCGTCCATCCCAATGAAATTTAACTATCGTGCGTTTTCTCGTAAACGCACTCAAAGGAGAGGGATATTATCCCGTAGGAAGGGATGGACTATCCCGCAGATGCAGCGAAACGATCGATCGATCGCTCTCAGACTTTTCGCATACATTAACATGGAGTGGTTCAATAAAAAAGGAAGAAAGAAAAAAAAAAGAAGAAAAAAAGAAGAAAAAAAAAGAAAAAAAAAGAAAGAAAATGTAAAAATGGAGGTAACGCGCGAAGAAGTAAAGGGTAGCGGAAAAAAAGGGGGCCTGACCCCACTGTTTACAGATGCATTCTCGATTTTGTCTCGAGCGAGTCGCGTGCAGCCCACTCCAGACTCTGCCTGTAATTCAGTAATGGTCTTATAGCGAAGTTCATAATAACTGACGCAAATGAGAGGGTCTCGTAATTAATTCGTGCATACTTATGAATAGAATAAGAGAAGCGGTGTGTGTAACAGGGACAGAGGATGTGTGAGAGTGGTGTATAGACGGGGATTAGGTGGTCGGTTGAAGACTGGAGGAGACATGTTACCCTATGCTGAGCTTGCGTAACCTAGTATCTGCAAATCCCATGTTGAAAGCCTCCCATAAAGCGGTGAATCAACGCTGTTAATTTGTTAAGTGTAAAGTGAATCAAATCAGTTTTAGTAGTAGTTACGTGTACCAGACGTGACCATAAGTGCCGATGAAATTTCAACTGACCGCAAAGGCCGTCTATAAATTGTTTCGTTCTAACTGGTCGGGTAATAATTCGCGTATCGATGAACTTTAAAATATATCACCTCGAAACTTGGTTGTTTAAAGAGATATATCTGAGTTATACGTTCCTCGTATTTGTGCCTCGTACCGTATCGTTGGTTCTTTGAAATTTTTACGGTAAATATTGTTTTGGCGCTATTCTCACCGTTTAATCGATCCCGATCGACGCGCCTTTGTAACATACACATTGCAGAATGGGAAGCGATTCGTGGGATGATCGAAAGGGATGATTCATCGCGTCCAGATAAGTCGAAAACGCTGAATGAAGTATTTTTGGTTCTTCAGATGAAAAATGTTGTCGAGCTTTTTTGCGGGAGGAGAGTTTAACCGTAGCCTATATTTCACCATGTTTTGTACCTCCGCGAGGAATTAACGATGATAATTATGAATCTGTTAGGATCCAACGTTGCTCGAATTCTTTCCTAACGATGCAACATATTATTACTTCCTTTTCGCCGCATTTTCAATCCTTCTACTCCTACTACCTTCTGCGTCGCTTAAAAAGAATGTTAAAAAATTAGTAGATTTGCCGACATTATTATATAAATTGGATGAAAATTCCTCGAAAAAGGAATTAAATGAAACAAAATCACCCTTTATTAAAAATCTGGAAAAACATTTATCCTTCTTACGTTTGAAATTACGCCAGCATGCCCGGAATATTTCCAAGCAGTTTGCGATTATAATACAAACGAACGTGCTACCATCGAGTTTACCGTGCAGATCGTTCTTGATAATGTTGATACGTTCGTACAAAAGTACGATGTACAATGACGTACGGTGTAATGTAACAGCGTTATAAAAAATTATATCATCAATTTCGGAGTGGCCGTTTCGAAGTGTCGGTTCGACGGTGAACCCATCGAACTGATTATTTCGAACGCCGCGAAACATGCAGCGTAAGGAAAAAAATGGTACACAATGCAACGAGCGAGTGCAATATCCCACGACCTTATCGACCCCCATTTGTAACGCGGAATTTGATATAGCCAGACGATAAAACGTGACGCGAAAACGGTTAATTTTCGTCTCTTCACAAAAATCTTGGAGCAGGTTTCACGTCGTCGTTATTTCGCCGCGTTCGGGAATCATCGGTCGGGCAAGATCAGAAATTGAATTATCCCATACGTTGATAGATCCCGAGGAACTTGGGCCACGTGGGAAGTGGTATATGAAAAATTCATCGACCGACAGGAGTATTAACGTTGAGCAACTTGTTTCTCTGAAACTTTGTCGATATCGCCTGGTGACACCATCCAACTGGGAAACCATAATTGAACGGGGGATGATTTTTAGGTGAAAGCCGTCAGCCGCGTATTACGTTCCGTTAAATAAACAAAGTTCGGTTTGATCCACTTTCAGCCAGAACATTGTTCCCGTTGAACATTGCGCTGACAAAAAGTAAAGTAAAAAGGGATAGTGGGTACGTATCCTTTCGGTGTGCAAGTTTACTTCTTCTTTCGGAAAGTTGGGTAAAAAATTGCACGAAAATGGAGGAAAAAGAAAGGGAACGTTTCTGTAACTTTTGATTTACTTCAAATTGCGCTGCACGCATAACTTCTATCGTTTTATCTTCAGTGTTGACTCTTGTAGCTCGCAGTGTTCGAATGAGTTCCATCGGAAATGTTGGAAACGGTACCAAAGTGACATAAATTTTGGTCGCGATTTAAACAGTAGGATACGAATTTTTAGACAATATTTGTTTTACAGGTAGCGAACGCGTGTTTATTTCTAATTAACGCGATGTAATTATTATTGCATTACCATGCATTATCATGCAATCAAGCGTGATGGAATAATCATTCTAAAATGTATGCGCGTATTTTCCATTGCTTCTCGAATGAAAATTATCTTGAGATACTGTCTTTTTAAAATGCATCGAAAGTAATGATAATAAATATTATATAAACCGTACAATTGAGTAATATTTTATATTTTCATTACAATATACAATGAGCGTGCGTTCATTATATTGTTTCGAAGAAAATACTGAAAAAAGGTTCCAATATTATTTCAAACTACAGGCAGACTAAATAAAATGAAATGAAATAATATTTAATGTTTTTTTTTCTTTTTTTTTTTTTTTTTGCAAAGTACACTACACTCAAATGGGAATCGTTTAAACAGACATTTCGTATGTTACAACCTAATATTGACAAAAGTCGGTAAGCCTCGTACCTATAAAATATTTTGATAAAAAGTTATTAAATGCCGAATATTTGTTCCGTTTCAAGTTGAACCGAAATTAAAAAATAAAAAGATATCACACCAATGTACGTGTGATTTCGCACGGGGCATCAAGTATTCTTAAACGAACCCAGGTTTATTACAGAAAGATGAAATTTAATGCCGATTATTTATGCATACGACGCGTAGAGACCGTATTATTCGCGCGCTATTACACGCTCAGGATGCATGAGAGCCGGAAATGTCTCGTAAGGGAAACGAGATCCCGTAATCCACGGCAACTTAATGACGGTTAATATGTAATTCTACTCCATTAATATCCGATATAATATTTCGAATTCTCGCGCAGCGATGTTAATAAAATAGAACCGCACCCTGGTACGCGGAGCTTGCCGAGGGGTCAGAGAGGGTGCATTAACGTATTCAGTATTGGAACGTACAGAATGGATAGCACGACACGCGCGATATACAATTTCAATAAATTCGACGCGCAGGATGCCTGATGATAGTGGAATCCCATGTTCGGGCGAGAATAGCAACGATGTGGCAGGATAACGAGGTGATTTTATCGTGGTCGTGTTCTGGGGTTCATTGCTTTTCCATTCACTAAAATGTGTAATTAGAAAAATCTCTTTGATTAATGCGTTTCGTTGGTTTAATAACTGGTGCAGACTGAGCTTTTTTCTTTTCTTTCTTTAATTTAAGGGTATCTTCGTTTCGTTATAATTTGAAGAATTTATTTCACGTACATACCGGGCATACGTGTATATAGCATGAAATATTTTAACCGGAACGTAATTTTAATTATTGTTTAAGAGATGTGTATAATTTATCTACTTATCGACTGTTATAAGTCCTGTTTTGTTCCATTTATGATTAAATAAAGTTACGTTTCGCAGCATTTTGCGAGTTCTATAATTTGTCGATACATAGTTGTAAATGGTAATTGATTTTATTACTATTGAACGATACAGTTATTTGCGATATTATCTTTTGACGTTGCTGTAGATTAGTTTGTAACCAATTGTTGAAAAGTTCTTATTTATTTCCGTATTAAGGTTCTCTACGTTATCAATCATCAATAATTATTTTATTTTGTTACAATACAAACGAGATACAGGATAGACCTAACTTCTTACGAGACTTCGTGTCCTGAAGTCTCGTATTCTGAAATACCAATTCTATAAAAATATGGAAAAAATACATGGTTACATATAAAAAACATTGATAACTTTAGAATCTCGTAAAAAGAATAATGCAACTTCGTCACAAAGTTTTTTCATACAGACATGAATAATAGAGATATTTAAATATTGTTGCTTAAACCTCTCACCTTATATACACCAGGCTATTTTAATGTACGAAACTTCCTATTCTACATTTAGTTTTAATTCTAACCACTGTTAATGCTGTAATCTTATTCTATTCTGAATCGGTAACATTGAGAGTGACACTAAAATGGTAACGGGACACGCATGCCCCCGAGACTTTGGACCAAAAAAAGCATTGGATGGTAGATCTATGCCGTACTTCGTTTGTGGTTATAATTAATCACAAACTCATGTCTTAACACATTGCATGCGGGTATATTTTGCTGCGGACTTGTAGCGGGTGTTTTTTTCGTCAATTTCGCGGGAGTTTGATCATTCAGTAAAATCGCAATNGATACAGGATAGACCTAACTTCTTACGAGACTTCGTGTCCTGAAGTCTCGTATTCTGAAATACCAATTCTATAAAAATATGGAAAAAATACATGGTTACATATAAAAAACATTGATAACTTTAGAATCTCGTAAAAAGAATAATGCAACTTCGTCACAAAGTTTTTTCATACAGACATGAATAATAGAGATATTTAAATATTGTTGCTTAAACCTCTCACCTTATATACACCAGGCTATTTTAATGTACGAAACTTCCTATTCTACATTTAGTTTTAATTCTAACCACTGTTAATGCTGTAATCTTATTCTATTCTGAATCGGTAACATTGAGAGTGACACTAAAATGGTAACGGGACACGCATGCCCCCGAGACTTTGGACCAAAAAAAGCATTGGATGGTAGATCTATGCCGTACTTCGTTTGTGGTTATAATTAATCACAAACTCATGTCTTAACACATTGCATGCGGGTATATTTTGCTGCGGACTTGTAGCGGGTGTTTTTTTCGTCAATTTCGCGGGAGTTTGATCATTCAGTAAAATCGCAATAAATTGATAACTACTTCGTTTTTCTCGACGAAACTTTTTTTTATTTTACACTTAAACCTATGCTATACGATTATTAAAAAAAAAAAAAAACACCATACATACTTAGAAGGCCCATCGGATTTATACGATACCGACTTTTCGGCACAAATCTTCTATTAAATACGTATTTTTACGCGATTGCAAAAAACGTAAAAGTACGTTTCCCGCACGCAATGTGTTAATACTAACTTTAAACGATTATAACATAGGTAACTATCTTATGACAGACAAACTAAATTGTACGCATCCCTCGTTGTACAA
>SMSQ01000735.1:17617-58116 GCA_019453375.1 Ctenoplectra terminalis
TTTTTTCGTCAATTTCGCGGGAGTTTGATCATTCAGTAAAATCGCAATAAATTGATAACTACTTCGTTTTTCTCGACGAAACTTTTTTTTATTTTACACTTAAACCTATGCTATACGATTATTAAAAAAAAAAAAAAACACCATACATACTTAGAAGGCCCATCGGATTTATACGATACCGACTTTTCGGCACAAATCTTCTATTAAATACGTATTTTTACGCGATTGCAAAAAACGTAAAAGTACGTTTCCCGCACGCAATGTGTTAATACTAACTTTAAACGATTATAACATAGGTAACTATCTTATGACAGACAAACTAAATTGTACGCATCCCTCGTTGTACAACGATACAATTTTCCTAAGTAATTTTCGTTGATAGGAAGGAGTAAACATATTTGACTGCCGATAATAAAGGGATTTCAATATTGATTTTAGTTTTAGTTTGTTGCAATCTTCTAATTGTTACATTATTGAATTTAATAATATCGTATATCTTATTAAATTCAATTGATACCAATTGTTTTTCTTTTTTGGTATGGTATACGTAAATGATTATGATAATAATGTGAGTTTACTATCGTGTGCTGTAGAGTGCACCACTTGCATGGCATAGTGTTGTGTTAAATTGTGCTTTGTATTGAAAGTGTACGCAAAGAAACAAAAATGATTTTATCCACCTTGCAATTAGCAACACGTTCTCTGGCAAAGAATATTATATTTCCTAATGGAAAACTTACAACGTTGCCATGTTTGATCAATGTCAAGGATTTTCACATAACCTTGAATGATTTGAGGGAATTTCGCGTTGGAAACTTGAAAGTTAAAGCTAAATCAATAGGAAAAAATGTAACTCTGGACGGGGAGAAAACAATTGAAATGTTTCCGTCAGCTGAGTCTACGTATTTATTTTCATGCTATATTAACATTGTATTTACATTGTAAGTTTTTGCAAATGTACATACACGTTTACTGTTTTTAGGGGTTCTGTATTTCCCGATGCTTCAACAGAACACAAACTCTTTAACAATGTGCCGTATAATAGATTACATGTTGTTAATATAAAGACAACCGGTAATAACACAGTTATGTCCTTTACCGATTATAAAGGAAAGTTTTAATATTAAATACTATATTATGAATATTGTTTTTATCACTTTTTTATAATTTTAACTATATTCTTGTAGGACTAGGAATCATAACGCATTCAGCCGGTATTGAGGGTTTTAAAAATGCAAAAAAGGGTACCAATATTGCAGCACAACAAGCAGCGTACACATTTGGAAAAGTAAGGAAATTTCTTAGCACCGTATCGATTTAAATTCTTTCAATGTTTCGTGTTTTCATAAGATGTTTTACATTTCCTCAGCGTATTATCGAAAAAGGTTTTAATACGGTTAAGTTGAGAATTCAAGGTATCGGGCCTGGCAGAATGGTAAAGTATCAAGAGGCTTAATTCGAATCTTTCTTGCGCAAAATACATTTGCTCACAATAATTATCTTTATATTTGTACAGGGTGCCATAAAAGGTATTCAGCTAGCAGAATTGAATGTTGTTTCTATCACGGATGACACTAGAGTGTCGTGGAATCCTTTAAAACCAAGAAAGAAGAGAAGAATATAATTCATAGATTTTATTATATGTTCAATAAAATGATTCGTACTAAAGTATATACATCTTGTACATAATTCGATATAACATATATTAATAATTTACAGTATATCTGGCAATATATTTATAATACATCTGTATCGTAAAATAATTACAGTAAAAGCTGTTGACTAGATAAAGAGATGAATTTTATAAACTATTTATATTTAACAACAATCGCTCTCATAAGTTTCTTAATGGTAACTGTTTTATCACATTTTGTATTATCAATAACAACTTATTACTATCCATGAAATCCATGTTACAGATCATATCTACTACTTTACATTCTTACAGTTAATTTCTTATAACTATTTTTCAAAAATCAGTGTTCAGTGATTTAAGAATCCCTGATAAAACTATTTGGAGAATGGATTTCCTGCTTTTTAAGTTATTTGGAGCAAAAGGTATTCTGAATTGGTATCTCAAAATTAATCATCCTGTGTGATTTAAAGATTTTCTTTTTTAAATCTATCCTGAAGTCTTTACAGACTCGTGTTCCATAAGGAATGAAACGAAAGAAACGATGAAGTTTTAATTTCGTTTTATCGTCGCACATGTTGCATTATCCAGGGTATGTATTCTGAGATTCTCGTGTACACGCCCGGAAGTCGAGGACGAGCGCATCCTACTCCCGATGAAACCACTCCGATTACCACCACGTTACCGCCAGGATGACTACCGATCATCAAAGGTCCGCCACTATCGCCCTGAAATAAAGTATCATACGTACAATTTTTTTTATTTACAAACTTCTAAAACTCTAAGGATGGCATTCATGGAAAAATGAACTACTAGTTTACTGTATCATTTTTCAATTTGACCCCTTGCCTTACTTATAGTCACGAGTCGCACCCGTTACGCAAATTATTGTCCAAATTCAGTAAACGCACACTATTTTTTGCAACGAAGTTTAATTTTATTTTTAAATATAATTCCAATTTACAAGACTGAGAATTAGAAAGTACGAATTATGTATAATATTATATATAATATTTCAATGTTTTAAATTTGACACAGTGTTAAAACAGTGAATAACTGTCGCTAATACGTGTAGCTACTGAAAAAAATAGTACGGCAAGGGGTTAACGTATAGCGCAGATAGTTTTTAGTTACCGCCCCGAGACAATAAATGTAATAGCGCTAGCAGAAATAAAGTTTGCGCCCTGAAATTTTTTTTACACATCAGGTACTATTTAATGAAGAAACGGAACATGGATTTTATAATGCGATCATTTTTCGTAGACATCATATATACAAATATATATATTTTTTTTATTAAATCTGTAGAAATGAGGGCACGAAATTAATTTTTACCAGTAGAAAAATCATCAGTAGTTCATTTTCACACGAATGTTTTTCTTTAACACTAGAACTACCGAACTGGTGAGAATTTTATAAACTTACTGCCATTTTTAGACATTTCTCGTAATTCTCTATTAACACTAGAACTACCTACGATCAAAGCATACTTATTTCTACCGAAAAAATCATAATGAAAGATGTATAAAAAAAATACGCAGTGCAAGGTAAACAAAGCTTTGTCTACATTTTTAACAGAAAATCACGGAAAATTGTCTGCGAGATTCCATAGTCAATTTATAAAATTTCTGTAAAAAAATTAGGAATGGGTCATTTTGACCACTTTGGTAGTTCTAGTGTTAAAAATATATATAAAGATTAGTCTCCTTTGCATTATACATTCTTCTATCTCTTTGATACAAAGAAATATATTTTAATCGTTGGTAGTTCCTGTGTTACATATACAATTACACTATCCGTTCAATAATAACTGTCAGTTAAACGCATAACTCCGAAACCACGCGAACCTGTTCATCCAAGTAGAAGACACGTGAAACGATTCGCATACGGAATCGTAAATTCTCGATGAACCGTGTATCCGGAATGTCGGAAACAAGCATAGCGTAACCTTTTTTTTTCACGCAGCTGCCCGTTTCGATAATTACGTTATACCGAACCGCAATATTTTGTCATCATACTTTTTGACCATTTTCATCCCCTTCTCCCTTTTTTTTTTTCACCCCCTTTGGCTGTTTTGTGGTCGAACGATTCGGTCCGTATCGGAGACACGGTCCAATTTCTGGCTGTTAATTCAACGTGCGTTCGCATCTATACGAGCAACCGGATATTTATTGAAATTCGTGTCGCGGTTGTTCGACAGGGCGTGAATTTCGTATACGAACGAGTGACACGCGACCCGGTGTCTAACTAGCTGCACATGAATGGGAAGAAGATCGATACACGTGCACGCAGAGGGGTTGGCGGAGCGTATAAATGGGGTAGATAAACGATACGAGCGGATTTCACTTACCCAGCAAGAGTCGCGGCCACCTTCTTCGTGGCCGGCACACATTTGCTTCGGCTCTACGCGAGTCGACTTTCCCTGACTGGCGTACCACTCGCGACACACGTTGTTCTCGATCACGCGAACCTCCACTTTCTGCAACACGTCCGCTCGTTTATCTGAAAGACAAAGTGGAACGGTCATTTGATATTGCCGCAGTTTTGGACAGGCTTTTATTACGGAGAAGATTGTCGATCGTTCGAGGGAAGGTTCGATATTTTGCTTCGTCATCTTTTATCGCGGCTACGTATGGGAGTCGTGTGAACAACGATGATAATAAACAATATAGAAGAATTTTTCAAGACGTTTTGCGTATACGAAAATAATAAGAGGAAGGTCGCATAAATGTGACTTAAAAAGCTTGTTAACACGTTGAGCGCCACACCGGTTCATGCGGACCGACGCTGAAATTTTTGTTGTTTATTATTATTTTTTTTCCGAAAAAAATTTTTCCGGAAATTTCCGAAAACTGACAGTATCAATCTCAAAAAATAATACCTTATAGTTCATCAACGAGTTCTATTAAATCACGTTAAACAAAGATACGACTTTCCTTTCCAGTCCTCTACAATTTTCTTCTTAAATTCTTAACTATTTTGCGACCAAATGTTTTTCAATTATTATCACAGCGCATAGTCTAAAGGAAAGTCGACCAAAATCGGCGTGACGTTTAACGTGTTAAAAAACTGTCGAACGGATGCGTCGCGATGTATATAATAAGAGGAAATAAGAGTTAGCGTAAGAATTAGATACGAATAATAAGAGGAAGGTCGCATAAATGTGACTTAAAAAACTTGTTAAAAAACTGTCGAATGGATGCGTCGCGATACTGAATTAACACTTTCCATTAACTATCTCCCTCTCAGTGTCTTTTTAAAAAAATAAACCTGAGCACTAGGGCGAGCTAAGCTTCGAGCTCCGATGACTGTTTTACGACAGGTCTTGGCAACGCTGGCCGAGATTTAGAAAACTACTCTAGAACACTTACCGTTTCAACGTCGAGCTGAACAGTCGATTATCGAGCGTTTTTCTTGCTGATAATTGTATACGTATCGTAGCAAGATCGTTGCCAGTTAGCATATAACGGATTACGGATCTTCTTATATTTGTTTCGATAAAAAGTTTCAAAGTAACCAAAGCTGTGCAATATATATTTTTTCTGATACGACAATAGTAATATGTAGTTTCTATTATTAGTCGTTAATCGTTATCTCTGGTAAATTACAGTCAGAATTGAAATTAATTCTGATCAGGGACGAAGGTAAATTTTGTTAAAACAACCTTAAAATCGTTAATAGGCGTAGCTTTAGTTACTAAAGTATCGTTGAAAATTTCAACAGTCGTTTACACCATATTCTTCGCGTTCACTCCGCAGACCCTGTCCCCGAGAATACGAATTGTCGTCAACGTGAAAGCTTTCTGGTCTCTCAGAAATTTGATTTCACCGAAAGCGTCTTTTGGTCAAAGTTCAATTCGAACTCTATCCTTGGTTCCTTTGATTCAGCGAAGCGAGCAAGAACTTTTGTAGAACGCGATTCCGGCAAAGGCAGAATCCGCTTAGCCGTTCGTAGAAAACTTCCCAGCGTAGCCCTCTAACTACCATGTTTCTAACAATATCATTAACGAAAATAAACTGACCATGACAACGTTACAAGCTCAGTTTTCCTCTTTTAATCGTATCTGTGTCGTTCACCAAATTATTCGCTCCAAATACTTCTCGATGGCACAACTTGTAATTTTCTCCGAGTTACGGTCGATTTAATATCGTCCAGTTAATCGTAATCTCCGATGAAACGTCAAGTAATTAACATCGACGAGTCCCGTTTCTCGAGTCAATTATCCAACAGGAGGAATTGGGACTGGAATGAGGTGAAATTACATATTTACTTACATTTGGATCTGTCTTCGCCGAACCAACCCCATCCAGCAGCCCTGGCAAGTTCCCCGCCGAAGGCGCTGTACCCTGGTTTCCCTGTGGCCACAGGTAAACAGGCGGGTTTCACGCTCTCCGACCAAGTGATCGGCCTTGCCAGTTCCAGAAGGGCAATATCGTCCATGTATTTTCCGCACTTGTGGTCTGGGTGCAAGATAGTGTTCGCCACCCTCTCTTCTTTCGACGCCGGCACTTCTGGCCCCTTCAGATTGTACTCGCCCAGGCTGATTCGCAATTGACCAGTGGGAATTACGGACGTGGCTCTTTAACGGATGGAAAGAAAGTAGCATTGGATTATCGAGTCGTTTATAGTAAATTTTTTAACATCAAAGCTACCAAAGCGGTCAAAACCGGCTTGTAATTTTTCATAGAAATTATATAAATTTACAACGATTCAGTTTGGGCAATTTTTCGTAATTTTCTGGGAAAAATATAGAATATCTATATTTTTTAGAATACCTATCATTTTTATTTCTTGGGGTACAATTAACCCCTTCCCGTACTTTAGCGAGCCTGACTCGCGATGAAGATTTTGGCCCAAACATGAGAGAAGTTAGTTTTTTTTTTTTAGAGCATCGCTGGAAGAATAATTATCGAAGATTATCGAAATAATTATTTTTTACGTTTTATGGTCTTCGGAATGCATTGCTACAAATTTTCAACGGAACACAAACTGTTGGTTTCTCCTTGATCCCGCCCATAAAATCACTATAAGACTATACAAGAACAAGTAACGTGTTCAATATTTCACGTTGGAAATCCTTGTGAAACTGTAATGTTTCACAGGAACGTTCCTTTGAAAAACGCCAAGTTATAACTTCCACTTTGCGCGCATTACGAATACATGTAGGCCAAGTAGGACAAATAGCCCGGTTTCTCTGGTCGTTTCCGGCCGCAACGAGTCAAAGGAGTCCGGCAACGACAACGGCAAGTAATCATCGTAAAGTTTCAGTGCACGAGGAACGAAAAGGTATAGATATAGTGGATAAAGACGTTGCGTGTTCCCTATTTGACCTATTACACCCCCTCTTCTTTCATTTATTTCGTTCTCTGGTATCTCTGAAGTAAGGAAACATCCCCTTCGCAGCTCGTGTCTTTGACTCCGATTATTTAACAGGGATTTTTGTTCCGCTGTAGTCGGACGCGTCGGTGTTGGTGTTCGAAAGGTCTCGAAACGCAGCGGTTTCGCTTAATTAATCGGTCGACGCGGTTTCCGAATAACTAACGAAATTATGCCAGCTTTCATCCCCTCTTCCACCGTAGAACAACGATCGAGAGAGATAGGTATTTCGTTCTAGTTTCTTCGTCGCCTCGATTCCAACGATTCGCGGAAGGTACAATCACACTAGACTCGTTTCCTAAGTTTCAAGGTTCGTCTCTTCTTACAAAGGCCCGCTTCTTAATGGACCCTTCCATCTTCGTCGAGGCAGTTTCATTGTTCCAGCAACCGTTGTGGATTATACGATTTAGCATGGATGCATCATCCTAGTTACTCCCTGTCGTTATCATCGCACCCCTTCCAATTAAAATTCACCGCTGGCTAAACGCTGGATCGTACCACCAGCTCAGGGGACGAGTGGCCTTTTTAATTGGGAACCCGGCCATTAATAGCGTCGTTAATCTGCTTGTAAACTCTTCTGCGCGAGTAAAAGGGTTGCTAACCGTTCTAACTGTTTCGCGGTGAATTTGCATTCGATTGTTCCGGTTTCNAGATTATCGAAATAATTATTTTTTACGTTTTATGGTCTTCGGAATGCATTGCTACAAATTTTCAACGGAACACAAACTGTTGGTTTCTCCTTGATCCCGCCCATAAAATCACTATAAGACTATACAAGANATTCCTCGTGATTATGAAGTTACTTATATTTCTATATTTTTGAAATTCCATTTTATCCGCTTGTTACCGTACTATTGTTGTACGTCAGTTTCTGGGTTTCTGATTAACGTAAAAAATTGTAATCTGACTATAATGATTTTTATTGTAAACAAGTTTCGAGTTAAAGAGGGTTGAAAGGTAAAAAGAATGCGAAGGTTAATGAAGATGACGACGAAAGAGAAGTTAGTTTTTTTTTTAGAGCATCGCTGGAAGAATAATTATCGAAGATTATCGAAATAATTATTTTTTACGTTTTATGGTCTTCGGAATGCATTGCTACAAATTTTCAACGGAACACAAGCTGTTGGTTCCTCCTTGATCCCGCCCATAAAATCACTATAAGACTATACAAGTAACGTGTTCAATATTTCACGTTGGAAATCCTTGTGAAACTGTAATGTTTCACAAGAACGTTCCTTTGAAAAACGCCAAGTTATAACTTCCACTTTGCGCGCATTACGAATACATGTAGGCCAAGTAGGACAAATAGCCCGGTTTCTCTGGTCGTTTCCGGCCGCAACGAGTCAAAGGAGTCCGGCAACGACAACGGCAAGTAATCATCGTAAAGTTTCAGTGCACGAGGAACGAAAAGGTATAGATATAGTGGATAAAGACGTTGCGTGTTCCCTATTTGACCTATTACACCCCCTCTTCTTTCATTTATTTCGTTCTCTGGTATCTCTGAAGTAAGGAAACATCCCCTTCGCAGCTCGTGTCTTTGACTCCGATTATTTAACAGGGATTTTTGTTCCGCTGTAGTCGGACGCGTCGGTGTTGGTGTTCGAAAGGTCTCGAAACGCAGCGGTTTCGCTTAATTAATCGGTCGACGCGGTTTCCGAATAACTAACGAAATTATGCCAGCTTTCATCCCCTCTTCCACCGTAGAACAACGATCGAGAGAGATAGGTATTTCGTTCTAGTTTCTTCGTCGCCTCGATTCCAACGATTCGCGGAAGGTACAATCACACTAGACTCGTTTCCTAAGTTTCAAGGTTCGTCTCTTCTTACAAAGGCCCGCTTCTTAATGGACCCTTCCATCTTCGTCGAGGCAGTTTCATTGTTCCAGCAACCGTTGTGGATTATACGATTTAGCATGGATGCATCATCCTAGTTACTCCCTGTCGTTATCATCGCACCCCTTCCAATTAAAATTCACCGCTGGCTAAACGCTGGATCGTACCACCAGCTCAGGGGACGAGTGGCCTTTTTAATTGGGAACCCGGCCATTAATAGCGTCGTTAATCTGCTTGTAAACTCTTCTGCGCGAGTAAAAGGGTTGCTAACCGTTCTAACTGTTTCGCGGTGAATTTGCATTCGATTGTTCCGGTTTCGTGGATAATGCGGAGCTTACAGTGTCCTCTTTTCAAATTTTATTCGTATTGTCATTAATCCTTCGGGTACTGACCAGTAGGAATTGTAGCAGCGATCGTTGCCCTTCTTTCTTCAATATTTTATATTTTTTGTATTTGTGGAAGATACAATGTATAAACGAAACGCTTATTTTATTAGTAGATTAGTTGGTGGTTGTTGTGGTTATTTAGAAATTATACAGTTATTATTTATTATTATTTATAGTTTGTATTTGTGAAAGAAACAATGCATCAACGATACGTGTAACTTATTAGTAGATTAGTTACTGGTTATTGTGGTTATTTAGAAATTATACAGTTATTGTACAGTTGTTACGGTTATTTATATTTTTTATTTGTGAAAGAAACAACGCATAAACGAAACGTGAAACTTATTAATATCTAACTTATTAGATACTGGTTATTGTGGTTATTTAGAAATTATACAGTTATTGTACAGTTGTTACGGTTATTTATATTTTTTATTTGTGAAAGAAACAACGCATAAACGAAACGTGAAACTTATTAATATCTAACTTATTAGATACTGGTTATTGTGGTTATTTAGAAATTATACAGTTATTGTACAGTTGTTACGGTTATTTATATTTTTTATTTGTGAAAGAAACAACGCATAAACGAAACGTGAAACTTATTAATATCTAACTTATTAGATACTGGTTATTGTGGTTATTTAGAAATAGATTGTGAAAAAACGAAGTCGCGTGTCTAAAAGCGACGATGAAATTAAAAATCCAGTGGGCGATTATCACCGATACTATTCAAAGGGTTAATCATCGAAGTATAATTTTCATATAGTTCCAAAGAGCGATGGCAATAGATTGATCTCCGATTCGTAGGATATTTCTAATTCTTCAATCAGTGTACCATTCTTTTTCCTGTTTCCATTCTTCTTTCTTTTTCCCTTGCGATAGGTTAACAAATAATTCTCTTTCACTCGTAGAATCGCATTAATGAAATTTATTTCAGTCGTTTCCGTGAACGATAAAGAAAATGCGGACAATGGCCGGAGTCGGATATATTTTCACGAGCTCGCGCTAGCTGGCAACATTTTGTCATGCGTTTTGCATGGCCGCTAGCAATTACCGAGTGGTCTGTAATCTACACGCAATCATGGTTTACAACGCCGAAGCTTCGTTGGATTCTCTCTATGGCCACCCTGTCCAGCTTCAACCCCTTCCTCCCCTATCCTCTCTTTCACTGAATCTCTCTGCCTCTGGCCTATACCCAACAAAGACAGAGACAGAGAACGTCTACACGTTTCATCGCGCAACGCCACTGTCTGGACGTTTAATTACACCTGCATGGACATTGTTCCACATAAATCTCTGCTTCGCATCCACGAGGAAAAAGAATTACGAATATTTTCGAAACCCCCTCTCGATTTTATTCGGTGATTGGAAGAGTTTCCAGGATCCTGTTATGACGCTTCGAATGCGATTCTCTTAAAATGAGAAGCATGGAAATTACTTTTAAATTGAATCACATTCCATTTTTTCGTTTTTTTCGTTTTTCTCGTTTTTTTCTTTCTTTCTTTCTTTCTTTTTTTTTTTTTTTTGTTTTACTGTACAATGTTACACTTTAAATATTATTCTTCGAAACGAGATCAAATTGATTCGAACTACTAATATTGGAACGTTTTAACAAATACTGTTCAGTTTAAGTCATTGTTTCCAATTATTTGGTTATTGATTACACATCGTTTAAAAAGTCCTCGTACGGTGATTATTATAGCACACTTTTTGCTTCTTTTTTTGCTTCGTTTCAGCTGCATGTATTCAAATTTTTAGAGGAGCGAAATACGATATATTTTCTGGGACAATGTAATGTTTGTAAATATAATTTTTTTTAATTTTAATAATTGTTTCCCAGATCGTGTGTAACCGGTTTGATATTCTCCCTACACCATAGCGTGTATTTCAAATTCTTCGAAATTATTCTTATTAAAATACGATGTGTATTTTACGCCGAAAGGATGGTTCAGAAAATTTAGACCGAATAAATTGTACGTGTCGTTGAAACGAAATGTCGACACGGTATCGTCGACGACCAACTGAATAATTAATTACAGACAATTCCGTGAACATCGTTGAAGAGTCAACGATGATAACGTGTGAATAATTTCGTCCACCAACGAGTCAATTAATTACTCAGCGAAAATAGAACCAGATGTTTTTTTTTTTCCTTTTACCAACCCTCGTTAATTATTCGTCCAAACAACAAAGACGTCGTGTTATGCGTCATTGTAGAATTGATTTGCGCGTTCACACTTCCACGTTCGAACCGAACATTTTTCACCTGCATTTAATAAAAGGCTGCCTCTTGACTCTATTTGGCGCCAGTGTTTACGCGGGAAAATAGCGGTGCAGTAGTTTTTAACTTGACACAATGCTTTTTGCGTTTCCATTCGACTCGTTCGTTTGCCGGAAAAATACGCTCGAGGTTTCATTTAAAATGTAATCGTTGTTCCAATTAACATCGATATCGTGTCCCACGTGTATATACGACAACGCGCTGGCTTGTCGTTTTGTATAATTTTTAACGAAGTGATTGGTCGTTTATCCGATTGTTCGATAGTCGAAAAACCAGACAGAAAGTTGGGACCGCGTTTGTCCTGCTAACGATGTTCGACGTTCCATATTTGGGTTCGTACGTGTAAATCTTTTGTGACTGGTACGAAATTTTTTCTCATGTTCGACATTTTTGTCTTCAGCCATCGGTGGCTAACGATAGTTGGTGAAAGTAGTATTTTCATTCGACCAATACAAGTATTGTTTGCAATATCGCGTAAATAGATATAAGGTGAACGCGCGTAGAATTTAACACGCGTGCTATTATTTTTTAATTAAATACTTTAATGCAATCGTTTGAAAAATTTAATTGCATCGTTTCTCAATCAATTTTTTGTTCGATGCCGGGTTAAAGTGGTTCAGAATTAATTTTAGATCGTGAGAATGTGAATGTGACAGCATAATTTGAATACGAACGTAAGAATGCAACGAAAAATGCAAAAAAAAAAAAAAAAAACAGGGTGTCGTTTGATAAATAAGTTACTAAATCTAAAATATTGACAATTCGAATGTCCGCTTCATTCATCCATCCCAGATTCGATTTTACTTATGTAATTATTGATTGAGTTATTTCAGGAGCGAATCAAATATTTGAAAAGATCGATAACGGTATTGCAGAAAGAAATTATGGAAAGTTATTAATCTACGAGAAAAGGGAAACGTTTTAATCGTTCACGATTATAAATAAGATACTTAATTTCACCCTTCTGAAAGATGAAAATACTCGAATTATTTATGGAGCGGCCTGATAGTTGTAATTTTTTACACCAGAAATATTTTATCGCGGATGGAAATAGATGTAGTATATTGCTGGAATTTTGTAGTACATTTCTTTTTTTTTTTTTTTTATATATATGTTTCGTAATTTCTAGAGACACGTGCATTAAACTTTTTATCCTTTCGCCGAGCGTGATGATTTTTGCAAACGACGGACCGTAATCGCCGCGCCGCGCGATACGCGGATTTCTAGGTTTTTAAACCCGGCACAGATTCGCATAGATTGCGCGGATGGATTAAGTGGATTACGACGCAGTCACTTGCAAAGCTTTTTGAGGCAGCACGGTTCTTAAAAAATTGTACCACTCGAGCCGAACTTTAAAACGCTATTTCATTATTTCCTTCCAATTTCCCCGTTTCACGCTTGAAAAATAACAATATTTGTCACTTATACAACGGAAATTACCTATGGAACAATGTAATTTAAACCTCCATCATTTATTCTTCACGTTTATCGTTTGGAAACTACAATGCCTTTCAAAAGTTAAGGATCGGTCAATGTTTAAAAAAACAATTTAATTTCTCTTTTGCATTACAATTTTATATTTAAGAAGAATAGACTTATTGTGATATTTTCTACTCTTTTTTTTATTAAAAACTAGCTAAGTGTATTCTAATTAAAGTTCGATCATGTTTTCAAAAGTTTGCGAAATTTTATATCAGAAATAGCTTTCCAGAAATCTTAAATGATTTTATAAAGTTCTTTTAGTAATTTTTATCTGTCAGTATGAACAACAAAATCCACCGAAATTTTTCAGAAAACTGAAACACAGACATTTAAAAAAAAAAATTATTTGATTGTAATTGTTACAATTTTCTGTTGCGTAAGATGATGAAAATTATGTCACGGTGACGTTGTTACAACAACTGTGATGAGTTAATTGTCCTGAATTTATATACCTGTAATATAGGTGTTGGACTGACACTATCTGAGGGGTTAACAAATTTTGCTCAATATTTATTTTTAAAAGTTGTGTAATGGTATCTCGCCAATATTATAATTCAAAGAAAATATTATAAAAAAGCTAGTTCAAGTTTCGAAGTTAGAATTTCTTTGTACGAATTACCGTACATGTATCACTTTTCATTATATCACTTTTATTATATTCCAGCTACGCGCATCAAACTTTCCAGACATGTTCGCACTTAGCAAAAATGTCCTTATTCACGCTTTTTTCGACGTTCCTAAAAATTAGGAAAATATGTATTTATCGGGCGGATTTTGTTGTCAAACCGGCGCATTTTTCTTCATAAAAACTGTAACGCGAGCAAAATATTCGCAAAAAATGCGGTGTCATATACAACTGCGTACAAATTTTTCTTACATTATATTTCCTCCTCATAATAATTCGAAGAATTATCCAATCTCTATCTTCATAACTTTTTTCCTATATTCCTTAGTATCTGAGTTACTCGATTATAAATGTTTTCATCCCTTAACTTTTAAGTGCCAGTTTTACCTTCGAAACATATCATCCGATAAAAAGAAAACCGCGTTAAATTTTTTCGAACGTTTCATCTACATTCCAAGCTTCGTCGAAACCAATTTGCGTCAATCAAACAGACCTCTTCTCAAATTAATTTTTCCAAAGCGTAAATTTACAAAATATTTAATTTCGAGTCGATACGATCTAACAAACTTGTTTAAAGTCAACAACACCTAAAATTATCGTTTCGCGCGTAGAAATATATCATAGCGTACATTTAAAACTCGTAATCCCTCGTTTCGAAGTGTATTCCAAATTTGATCATCCAGTCGTCCAAAATTACCGTTTCCCGTCGGTTGTTCCAAAAAATGAAAAAAAAAGATTATAACCGCGAAACGTGTAAATTATTTTCACAACGTTCGTGGTAAATGTATCCACAACGACGCATTTGCATGTCGGAAAATGAATTCGATTTTCGATGAACGAGGTTTTACCGCGCTGCATCGGATACCACCATTCAATCGTCGAGATCGGATCGGAATAATTACAGCCACGGTTTGTTGGACAAGATGGTTGCTCGCGTTTTGCTGACATTTTAGTGGCGATACTGAAAACGGTAGAAAATTTTGGCACACGAGCTCCGCTGCGAATATCGTCCAGCGATAAGATCTCTTTGCCTCTCTATGTGGCGCGCTCGTAGATTCGATTACAGGGAACAATGGGCAGCTTTCCATGAAGAAACAGTCGGTTTTCTGCCATGAATATTTTCGATGGCAACCTGCATATTGATTACGCGAACACGGCGTACACCGGCATTATTGTAAAGAATAGAGGTATAAACTATCCGATCGATCGATATTAACGTTACTCCCAACCCCTTCTTGCGTGGCATGTAATGCTTTGAAATTTAGATGCGCATTTTTTCGATATTTTTCGCGAAGTGCGGTGGAAACGAGTTACCGAATGGAATGGACGAGGCGGTTTATTTTGAATTTATAAATTATTGAAGCACGCTAGTGTAGAAATATCGAAGGTATAAAATATTGGATAGTTTTATGAGTAAAATAGACCGGCAATTAATTCGATAATAGAGAAATTCACGAAGTGAAATTTTAAATTTAATTAGTGATTTTTGTTCAGCTATACAGTTATTATTATTTTATAGTATCAGTAGACCAACCATGCTAAAAGTTTGTACTGGTTGTAAAATGTTTGAGACATCGGTGATGCTTCGTCGTTCAACTTGCATTGAAATTTTATTTCACGTGGAACGATGTTCATTTAAGCCTTGATAAAATATTTGTCGTATTAAAAGCCCTATAAAAAATACACATTCGGTATAAAATATTAACACCGTTTCTCCATTCGCGTGTATTACACGATACACACAATTCATTTGCTCGGAGATGTAAAAATATAGGTCGCTCGTGACAATGTTTGGAGACAACGAAGCTTATTTCGTAAATATCGTATTTATAAATTAATGATTGTTTCGAACCAAATAGAACTTCACCAAACAGCCGTCTCTAAATTTAATTAATTCATTCGAATCAACCAGAAACGTGATTTCCGAGTTATTTTTACCAGCGGTATTATCTCACAATTTTCACCGATCTTTGTTCAAATATTGCTCGAATGAAATTATTTATTAAATTGTTCGTTATGCAGTGAAATCGCACGCGCGTTGAATAGAATTGAAAGTTTACTTACGAACAGAGGCAGTGCGCCGCAGTTAGGACGAATCTTGAATTAAGAATAGTACCGCCGCAAAAGTGTCCTCCTTTTCTGCTGATGCTCACCATCCAAGGAAACTCGTGCGGTATCGCGTTTTGTCCTCCGACCAGTCTCGCCGTGCGTGTGCCAATATTCCTTTGGCCGCAAGGGACATCAGCGACTGTTATCGCAAGCATCGTATTCCTTCGTTAACGTCGAATAGAAAAAAGAACTACTCTTGGGTGGAAAGAAGAAACAAACACGGAACGTTTGGTAGATTTTACGTAAAATGGTAATTAGATATCCAGAGCTCGTGCTTTTCCAAGTTTTTATTATAAATTAATCGTTATTAGGACTTAATATCGTCTGAATATTCCTTTGTTTTTTTAAATCATAAAATTTGAGACAATTAAAAGACACTTATCCATTTTGAGTGGTAGAATAAAAAAAAAAAAACGAGGGCGTATAATTCGCGAAATCAGAAAGGGATTAAAAAGGCTAGACCTCATCTTCGTTGCAATTAAACGGAATTACGGAAACAATTTACAATTAAAGGCGAAAATGGTTTCGAAAAAGTTGTAGCCATCGAAGAACCACCACCCCGGTGGTCCTGGTTTCTCTGTTTTTTCATTAATCGACCTCCGTACGCGAGATACAGTCGCGTTACGCTAGCGCCAGGAAAGTTCGTTTCAACTTTTATCAAAAATAATCACCCGGCAAGCGGGGTGTTCATTAACGCCAAACGAAATCCTGTTTCTGTTGGTTCTTCTATGAAAATGGTGCGCTTACTGTGTACACCGAGGAAATGAATCGATTACTTGGAACATCGAACAGAGATACAAGTCCGAATCATTTAACGTCTAATAGACTTCACGAATGAATTTTACTATTAACCTTCTTGAACCTATCGTCCAATTCCCGGAGACACGACATCTGGAAGGGGAATCGTTTGTCTCCGGTATAATAATATCCCGTAAATAATATAATAACAGCAATATTACGAACTCAACATTCCCCAAAATATTACCAATTATTACAAGAACAATTTACAATTAAAGGCAAAAATGGTTTCGAAAAATTGCAGCCATCGAAGAACACCCTCCTCGGTGGTCCCGGTTTCTCTGTTTTTTCATCAACCCTCTATAGCCCGAATTTTATTTGCTTATCAGAGAAAAGATTACGATCGCTTACAGTTTTTCGCTTCGATTTGAAAATTCTTAAACCAATAATTGCTACAGATGGATCGTAGCAATTATAATCGCTACGGCAATACAGTAATCAAATTAAATAGAACAGTGATAACTACATAAAACAATCTTTTCAAAATATAGATACGTTAGTTTCTAACTTCTAAGTCACACAGAGCCACAGAGGGCTCGATTAATAGCACAGTCATTAATCGATCCCGGTACGACCGAAATTCCAATAGAAACTTGTACAAACTAAATCTTCCTATTCTCCGTCAACTCTTTCTTCGCCCATTCAACTCGTAAAACAGCCAACATCCTTAAACCCTTTATCGGAGCTTCGGTTGGGAGGCAGGTAAAACCGCGGACGAAACGTGTCCGGTTGGTGATGTGCAAGCGTTTAATTGAAAGCTGAAGCAGCGCGTACAGCGGAATGTTAACCGATTCAAGAGGAACCAGCCGCTGACGGCACCGTTACTGGCATCGCGCGAATTTAATGCCCCGAGCAGATAGGGATAGATACGGCGGATCTGTCACCGCAATCCCTGCGACATCCCCCTGGCCTTCCACCGAATCCATCCCCCTTCTCGTTTCCCCTCTCGTTTCCCCTCTCGTTTCACGCCTCGGCTGATTAATTGGACCTCTACGTCTGCACCACCGATCCCTCCCACTCTGGTTTCGGGGCCTCCCCCTTCAAACGACCCTGCAGTTTCCGAACCCCTTTCTCTACTTCCGCCCTCCGTTATCTCTTCTCTTCTCGGCCCTGATGTCAACCGAACTGTAGGAAGAAGACAGAGAACGAAGGGTGGGCGAGAAGGGGAGTGGGCAGAACAGGCATAGAATTCGAAGTCACCTCTATTCGGAAACGCGTAATAGATATGTCAAAAGCAGGCCGAACATGGTCATGATAATATGCTGATGCCTTCGCCGCGTCATCGGCGACTTCCCTTTCTCGCTCGTTTACCCTCTTCCCCGGCTACTCGTTTCGCTCACAGTTCGGGTTAGGCCTTTTTTTCCGCGACAGACGGACGGACAGATTGGAGATTCGTTCTTTCTTTTTTCTTCTTTTTTTTTCCTTCTTCTTTTTTTTCTTCTCTTTTTTCGAGCCTTTTGTACGAATTCCAGAGGCTGCACGTGGCAGCGGATGGGGTTATTTTTAAAGGTTGGAAGAGACCGGGACGTTGCAGGGACACTCGCGCGAAGAAAGGGAACCCTTTCGGTTTACCTTGGTTCGATTCCATTTCTGGTGTCTCCTCTCAATGGTTTTATGTTGACTTAATCTGTTGCTGATGCGTTTCGCGCGTGATTGAGCGAACGGGTTAGAAAGGTGTCCCATTGTGTCGCGAATGCGCGGATTCGGTGAATAGGATTGATTAAAAAAATATCTGGTATTGTATTCGGAACGGTACATTGTGTTCCGCCGCGCGAAGAAAAGGTTAAAGCCGTGTGGATTTTAAAGACGATAAATTATTTGAAATCGAATCAGTGTTTGTGCGATTTAATAGGTGTGCCCTGAATTCTTTGGCCTGGAAATTTTTTAATGCTTTCTGGTCAATTAATTCCCAAGTTAATTCTTCTCTTTTCAAGGAATAACTTCGTCTCTGTGTAACGAATTTTTTTCCACCACTTTTTTTTTTTTTTTTTTTTTCGAAATGCTCACGGTACATTAACCATGTCAACGGTTTCTACCACCTACTGTTCTATTTTCACCCTGTCTATTACGCGTTTCGTTTTACACTCGTTTACCCCTCAAAAATGCACGAACATGTTCGTAACGTAAATGACGCGGATCATGACGATGAATTCTCGCGGATTAAAATCGACAGACAAAAAAAAAAAAAAAAGGAGTGTGAGAGGAAAAATATAAAAAGCAACCGTTTAAAAGACCGATTAAAACCTGTCACGTTGCAACCGCTATTTTAATCGCTCGGAATATTTTTATCGGCGGCGCGTGTAATTTTCATGGGATCCCCGACTCGCGTTGCTCGGTTGAGCATGAAATTCAGTAGTACAAAACACGAATGTCGCGGCGCATGAGATATGGGACTGTAAAGGATTAATCGAGGCTGTCTAGATCGATGGCAATTTATCTTGATAATTAATTTATCTTGCCACTCGATACGGGCCGACATTATAACCCGTTGGTTATGAAACTGATTTACGTAATCGTAATGGAAATATTTCGCTAATAATATTTCCGATCCGCGCACAGGTGAATCCCGTGGAATTTTGAATCGCGAAAGTTTCGACGATTACAATCAATTCCATCCACCTTTCTGCCTCGTAATGGATCATTCGATTTCGGTATGAAACCGAATTCCATACCATTATCTTTTTAATGTAGTTTCTGAAACAGGCGATTAATCTTTGGGAACATATTTCGCTTATCGTAACTTCAAGCACAATAGTACGAATTCCTTGAATATTTCTGTGGTATTAGATTACCAAAGAACTACGAAGAGCGCTTAATTACTTTAAAACATCTTCAAATACGTTTTCTCGGAACACTCTTCATCGTTGCACGAAACAAGTTGCCAAAGTTCGCCGAGTTACCTCAGAAATACCTCGTACATACTCAAACTCTCTTTCATTGCATCATCCGGCAAGATTGCGTACTAATGGAAGTCGATTCTTCATACCGATAAGATAACGAGCCTCGGCAACGAGTCGGAACAATTTTCAACTCGATATCTCGCGGTCAAAGCGCCACCGTTCATTAATCATACGCGTCTCCTAATTACCGTCTCCGATCGTTCGAGATTGATTTCAAGAAAGATTCCAACAAGACGCGCTCGACTTCTTATCGTCCTTAATCATTGACGAGCTAACAACAACGTATCCGATCGTTATTCAATCGGTCGAGCCGAAAATCGGCCAACTTTCGTTCCGCTAATTTATCAGCAATTACGTATGCCCATTAACGCGATTACCTTTCTATGCGTGCAAGCCATTAATTTGTCCCTGGCTGTTTCGTATCGAATGCATAAACTTGACGCCCTGGCGTTGAGAGAAATTCCGAAATTGTGGGTCCGCGTGACGGTAATTGAATTTCTAGCGGCGTTGTCCCGGTGCAACCTTCGTCGGGTTAAGAACCTCGCCGGATACGCACGGTCGCCAGAGATACGTTGCCCCGCCAAAATTTTCGAGTCATCGAGACGGTCGAGGCCGTACACTTCCTACCTCCGTTGGCCTTCGACTAGGTTGTATACCCATTTTTCTATTCCGCCCGTGTGTGCGTGCCTTCCGCATACGCGATTCGCGGATAAACGATTGCTCGTTTCCTGATTTCTTTTTTTTTTTTTTTTTTTTTAACACGTGAAATTTGTAACGCGAGGAAAAGTGTGTTTTTAAATTAGAGATTGAAAATTAGAATGATTTATGATCTTAAATTAAGAATCTTAACTCCTTGACTCCTTAATTTAAATTATTTTTCATCCGATTTAATTTCTTTTCACACGTTGGTATCAACACGAGTAAGTGTTTGAAAATAAAACAAGATTTCTTATTAAAATCGCAATACAAAGTAATTCTATTGTCATGACGAATGGAACTCGTTATTACTAGTTTTGCCCTGAAATTACCATGACGAGTTGTTTGAAGTCAAGGGGTTAATGTAGATCGTAAGATTGAATTATTTGAACGGAATCGAGAATTACGAGTTATAGGTTCGAGTAATTTCTGTGAAAGATTATACTCCAATTACTTGGACGATGTACCCACGTAAGATTCGAACGGAACGCTAAAATTTCAGGAATTTTGAGAAATATAATTATCGGACGAGTTACTCGAATTATTCCGAATCGTGTAGCTCCTATCGATAACGCGATTCTTGTTACGGACGTTCGAGATTATGGATATTCCCGTCTTTCAGAGAGTTTCATTCCGCCAGTATTGGAAGGCGATTGAATTTAATTTAGAATTAAATTTTGTTTTAAGAAGCAATCGCGCGTGATCGGTTGCAACGGCACGAGTGCATCGTTGCATTCATTCGGTAATGAATGACTTTGAAAATCCCATGTTAAGCCTGTCATTTCGTGTATCTGCAATTTACGCTGGCCTGCCCCTTCGTTCACGCATAGATTATCGATGGGGACTAATGTCGCGGAAAATTGTTACGTTTAATAAATATCGTCGGATCGATAGGAGTTTATCGAACGTGGTCGTTTTTGATGTTTCGAACCCGATCAAATCAATTGCAATTTCGTGTTTGCAAAGAACTTGATTCGAATATTCTACACGGTACTCGTGAAACATGAGCTATAAAAATGTAAACAGCGTATGAAATTGAACAAACAGATTCAAATGGATTCTATCTTCTCTGATTTCAATTTTTCTTTTTTTTTCAACACATTTATTTTTACGGGTTATGATGCCGAATCTTTCTCGGTCAGTGGTTTTCGAACAGTAGCCCCCCAAATACTGTGAAAGTCGATATGCTAATGGCGGACACTAAATTCCGTTTTATTAACTTCCTGTGTCCTACCGTAATCCGCATGCTTTATCTCCTGCTTCCTATTCAGTTCCGTTTCTTATTTAATGCTCTGTTTCGGTTAAAAATCCCGATATTAAAAACGTTGCCAACTATCTTTCGTATCTATCTGCTCCTGCTCTTTTTTACCAAATTACAACTTTTTAGCCGTAACCAATATAATAATTCAATCTGTAACGTAACAGACTACAATTAAACTTGCTCTTAATCGCAATAATCGATATTGATCGATATTGAAACTCAAATTATTTTTCTTTTACCGCGACGTCTAAAATCAACCCTAAACTACCTCCTACCGATAAGCATACCTCTCCCTTTCAATAAACCTAATTAACAATCCTATATCTTAAGAAACCAAAAAGAAAAGAAATGAAAAAAAAAAGAAGAAGAGTGGAAAAAGAAATGTTCACAGTACCAACAAACGTAAACTACTCACAATTATTATACTCGCTGGAGACACGGTCGACAACGGCGAGGAGAAACACGAGAGAAGCAAGAACAGCGGAAACGGTGCGCGGTACCATGGTTGTTCCGGTTTCGGTGAGCGTTAGCCGGTGAACAATGAAAAAGTGTCGCGGTGTCTGGATATCGGGGCTTCTTTATACGTGGTTCGTTACGATTGCATCTTTCTCGTCGTTCACTCTCGTTCTTTGTCTCGCCTTCCACCACCCTTTGGCTCGACATCCGACTTTTAGAGGCTCGAGGATCGAGAATCCGAGGCTCGTGACCGTTTATCGATAGTATTGCCGTGGCGGAAACCCAATGATAATGCGAGTACAGAGCCGAGCCGGCCCCGATGTGATTCTCAAGGTAATTCTTTCGCACTTAATACGCCCGGCGACGTGTGGCTCTAGGTGACTGGTCGGTCAAGGGCCAAGGGACAGATACTCATCGATCACGATGCCACGAGTCAATGATTTTGTCATTCGTCAAGGTCTCGGGACCGTTCTTGTTACATCTTTCACGCATAATGTGGTTTATACATTTTTTGAAGCGCAATTTTTGTAGCTGTGAATTGTGAAAGAAAATTATTTTCGGGTATCGGTGTTGTTGGGTATAATTAATTTGTATCGATACTCGTGTTTATTTGTAGTAGACTATGATAGTGTTCGTTGATTTATACGTTTCTCCAAGTCGTCGGATAATTTTTGAATGTATTTTTAAAAATTGTTGGATGCTGATTTTAAGACGAGCAAAATATCTTCCTCGGGTTATACCCTCGGGGAGTGGAACTAGGTTGAATTTTAAATAATAAGAGATCAAAGCATAAAAACTTGAGCTCTAAACTCTGAAACGAACTCTCAAAGAGGCACGAACTTGTTTAACTCTGCCAACATTAAACGATAACACCCTTTTCCGTGTTCCCTCACTTTTTCCTCGTCCTCTTTCTAATTCACCGCAGCAAATGTGTTCCGGTCAAAATAGTTCGAAACTTATCGTAGACAATCTTATTATGCAATAGCTTCTTTCATAATCTCAGCTTATTTTCAGATAAGAATATCCAATTACGCGTTACACCCTTTTAGATGAATATTTAGATACCAACGATGTTTGAACTTCTGTTTAAAAGAACAAAAAAAAAAAAAGAACAAAAAAAAGAACAAAAAAAAGTACAAAAAAAGAACAAAAGAAAAAGAAAGAAAGAAAGAAAAAAAAGAAAAAAAACATTTTATAGTTTCTGTTGGAGTAATGTAATACCAGCATTAACTTATTCTAACGTTCGCTGTAATTCCATCAAAATTAAAGCTGTTCATGGCAGGTAATCGCATTTCGTACACGCATACGTTCTCCACGACGTTGTTATCGCCGACAAACGGCAATCGGATTATGTGCCTACGAATAATCACTGTGACAGGTGGTCAGGATAATCGGGGACATGGAAGCTGTTGACCGCGTGTGTTTCGCTGTAGAACGATGCAACATTAGTAGATACAATCTCGTCATTAGACCCCGGCAAAATTGGGGGCCATTTCTTGTCACCCTTGTACAAACGATAACCCGTATTTCTGTTCCGGAAGATAGAATCTCCGAGCAATTACCGAATCAAAATTTTGATTTAATTTATTCTATAATTAATCGTGATTTAATCTTTTCTAACGATTGGAATTGTAGGAATTTTTGGTTAGATTAAAAGTGGTAGAAGGGGATTTTAAATTGTCCTTTCGGTCACGTATTAGTTTTAATGGATCGTCTATTATTTGTTACTACTTAAGGGGATTTTTTAGATCACGTAAATCGAGTCTAGCAATTGTTTGCTTAAACGAAGCGTGACGATAAGAAAAATTGGTAAATTATGGTTCTTCGGAAGCAATCGTTTGAATGAATCGAGAGTTAATTTCTGTGGTATGAAATCCAATATTTCTTTGTTTCTGTTTCTTTCTTGCATGCTAAATAATTATCTAAATACTTGTTTTTACTCATTCTTTTTCTAACAATATCCTACAGCAATCTACACTCATCTTTCTAAACAGCAACCCCAAAAATTGCAGAAATTTCGCGTCGACAGTCCTGAATTAAAGATTAATCAAAACTTCATTTGAAAAAGTTCAACATTCCAAGAAGCTCAAATTTTTGTAATCACATTTCTTTCCAAAAACCACCAAACAATTTCTCCTTGAAAATTCCCTCTTTGCTACCAACCCTCGCACTTATTTACCCCCAAAACCAACCTCTAAAAATCAACAAAGTTTCGTCACGAAATTGCCGAATCCAAAAACGATCAAAATTTAATACTAAAAAATTTCAGACTGCGAGAGCAATTTTTTTGCCCCAATAATTTTCTCCGAGGCTCCGAAAATGACGAAACGACCTTTCATCCTAAAAATTTCCGTTTCACGTACAGCTGCGCGCATCTATCTCAGAACCAATTGCCTCGAGGATCTTTTTCGTCTTAAAAAATCGGCAAAATTTTCATCCCGAAGATTTTTCTCCTATCGTTTCCTGGTCCCCCATACCCACTGTCCAACCTTCGTTTCGACGAGGAGAGCAGACGAATACGCTGCGTGTGCGGTCATGCGTGCACACGTGCATACAGCAGCCAGTACGCCACGGGGAATATGAAAGCGAGAGTCATTCGACTGTTACTTCACCCACGTTCCTCTGAACTTGACCTACTCTTTGTCTCTCGCGGCGCAGTCTGCTTCTCTCGTGTCTACAACGAAAACGTCACGTCTCTCTTCCCACTCGACGGCACTCTGGCCGGGCCTCACCTTCGTTGCGAGCAGCCGTTCGAGTTCTACCTGCTCCGGACAGGTACATCACAAAATATTCCTGCAGCTGGCTTTAACCGGGTCAAGTTCGTTTCTCGACACTCGAGATTGGACGCGGCCGTTCCCCACGGACGCGGAACTGATAACGAGCCGCTCTTCTTCGCGCTAGATTTACCCTGTTGCCTCTCCTCGTCTTCGCCCGTATGCATCTTTATTGTTCCTCTTTTTTTCTTTTTTTTTCTTTTTTGTTTCTTTTTTTTCTTTTGCTCTGGTTTAATCGCTTTCCTTGATTCGATACGATTTTCGTAAATCGTACGCGTGTAAACAATGTGCTAATAATTAACACTGGAACTATGTATCGAGCCAGTCAAAATGACTAAATTAATTTACAATGATATATTTTTGGAGATTTTCTACGATTTTCTGTACAAAGTATGTACAGAGTACAGAGCACTTATTGTATATGTATTGTTACACTTATATTTTTTTTTATATACATATTTTTTCAAATACCTATCATTTCGATTTCTTTGGTACAAATAAGTGTACTTTAAGCGCAGGTAGTTCTAGTGTTAAATAATTTAAACTTGGATCGAATGCAGGATCGGAAATGAAGTCTTAATTGATGAGGTAGGATCTGACATACTCAAATTGTTTTCTACTTGAACGTTCAACTTTTATATTTTCATATTTTTGTCTTTGAAAAAGAGATTCCAATTTTATCGATAGGTTTAATATATATTAGTAGGAGTGGTATCGATAAAATTTTGTTTGCAAGTAAATATCGAAGTAAACAAGTTATCTTCCAAAGTTTCACAGAGTTTCTCAGACTCCACTTCACCTTATTAAATGAAAATGTCTTGGTTTCGGAATTAGAGTGTTGCAGATTTGGCAATCGTGGCGTCTAAAAATCAAATTGCTCTGAAAGAGATTGCTAGGAATTTTTAAATATTTGTATTCGTTATTTGCTTACATTTTGTCGCACTTCATTCTTCATCATTTTTTGTAATTTTGTTTATCGCTCGTTTCAAAGGTGTTGCAGCGTGATTCGTGGAAAAAAAGCGGAGTTGGTAAATTTACTAGTTAAAGCTGGGAGTTGTTAGTAAAGTTTTAAATCATATTTGCGTTTGTACCGAGCGTACGTGACCGTGTACGTTCGAACGAGGTTTTTGGCGTTCAGTGTTAAATAACAGAAGGCCGGCTAAATATTTGAGCGGTTGTAATTTTAGCTTATGGCATTGCTCGTTGCCTGATACACGTGGTGAGGTCGAAAGTCCTGTCTCCAGACCAGGAGTCACTGACATCTCGAGGTCGTAGAAAACGAAATTTAGTTCGGTGCACTTGAGATTAGAAGCGGCCTTCACGGTCCACGAGTCACAATCTCTCATTTAATCATTCATTTCATTTTACCAGAACTTTTATTCTGGAAATCGGATAATAGATTTTTTTAAGAATCGGATCATAAATAAAAAAATTTGATTTTCGGAAAATAGATACGCGTACTTTTTAATTTCTTAATTTTTTCATTTTATTTCATTTTATTTTATTTTATTTTATTTTAAACGAAAAAAAAAGAGGATGAAAAGAAACACTATTATTTTCTGTTCGAACGAGAGCAGCTAAATTTGATACTTTTCAATTTAAATGCAAAGTTAATTGAGTTACATACTATAAATGTTTTTAGAGTGCAATTTGCATCGAACACTTCTACAGTGGCAACTAAAAGTATGTATACGCCATTTTATTTATTTTATCACCCACGTACTGATTAATCAAGTTCAAATATATTCGCAAGACAATTGCGAAAACTTAAAGCGTTGCCTCGGAAGAGAAAAAAAATTATAAACCTTTACGATTTCTTATTTGTTTGATCGGCTCGCTTTATCTTAAAATAAACAGAGAATCTGAATTGACGAAAGTACAAAGTTTAATTTAAAACTTAAATTCCGTTGCCATAACGGTGACATCGCAGCGGAGTGCAAAGGGTGACGGAAGTTTATTTTTTAAATTAAACTTTAATTTTTTTTTTCAACTATCAAGGATTCGTATAATCCAGGTTCGTATAATTAACACCGTACCGTGTACTAAATTCCCTGTCGTTTAATACTACCCGCTTTTATGCGATTATAAAAATCTGCTACTATGAAAAAGGAATATAAAACGTTATCAATCGCCTCTTTGAAGAATATAAATATGTACAAATATTAGGTTGTCCCGAAAGTTCTTTCCGTTATCTTCACGCGGTGGTTTCGTCTAGCCAAGTTTAAATAAACATTCAGCCATATTTGTTAAACGAGAGATGGGGGGAAAAAATACTGCAAAATGAATCCTATATAAAATAATAACATATCGTAAAACATAAAATATTATGGATTCATTACTTATTAATAAAACGAAACAAAACTTTTGGGACAACCTAATACATTTATGTGTCCGCCGTATGTAAACTTTTAAAACGACCCGACTTCTCAATACTACTAAATTTTCGACATCGTTCCCAGCTATTTTTCGAGCCACACGAAATTTCACTTTCTCTCGGTGGGTTGTTCAATTCTGTTACCGGAACACACGCCCAAAGAGAAGAATCTTGGTCCAAAGGTTGTTCCGACCAAAAACTGCGGAAAAACGTCGCCGAGGTTCGGAGCTCGCGACGAGAATCGAATTGTAGAAGTCGAAAGCCTGCGAGGCTCGGCTAGAGACTACCTATCAATGGCGGTGCATAGAATGTTATCAATCGAGTTACGTTCGGTGTACGAAGTAGCGAGTAAAACTTGTCTGGTCAGCCAATCACTGGTCGATTCACCGGAAAGAAAATCGAGTTTCGTTGATGTTGACTGTAGAATGACATCGTAATGATGGCTATGATATATCGGTAAAATATTTCTGCGGTTTATTTGAGATTGTCGAACGACCAGAAATATCGAAAGAAATATCGAAAAAAAAAAGAAAAACACGTGAAACGTACAATTTTACGCGTGTCATCTGTTGTTCAAATCAGACGCAGAAACATCGGATTGGAATGAAAAAGACGTTTAAAAACTACAGGTGGGCTGGTAATTGTGTTAAAATATACGTATACATTCATTCCGTTCCATCAGCCGGCATACCGTGTAAACGTAAATCGTATTATCGTCTAATTATAAGTTTCCATTAACTCGGAGGAAGTATATGAGAGCGAGAGAGCCGCGCGCTTGACGGAGTTCGAGAACGGCGCGCCACGGTTTCTGACGAAATAACAAGGCGCGGCTCGCAGCCTCGTTCGTGATACCATTATCAATAGAATCCATTTAATATATAATTTGATTGTCGTAGCTCGTAGACGCGGGCGCTTGTTTCGCGTCGTTCTATCTCGTGTCGTTCGCGGCAACGGATTTCATTAAATCTTATCGCATTTTCACGCCAATTCATATTTGTTCCGATCGACCGTGCTTGTTAGAGGATTTTAAAGATTTACTTTTCATTCCGTTTGTGTGTGTTTTTTTTTTATATTTTGTATTTATCGCATCGAACGTAGAATCGACCATGGAATTTGGCAAATCACAAGATTTAGATTTTTGTTACATTTTTCTTTTTTTGTCACATGTCGCGAATGATAAAATTGATGTGTTTGTCTCTATGAAAATAGATCGATATCCTGTTCCCTTGCGTTGTGTAAAAAAATTTTTGTCGAACACTTCGTTAATCAAAGTATGCGTTAATCGTTGGTAATTATTGGTAATTATTCTTATGCATCTGTAGGAAATTTAGAAATGCAAAATTGATTAAATGAACAAAATGCGTTAAATATGAAAAGATTACAGGGCTTTTTGTAACACCTACTAGGTAAACTAATTTTCTATATACCGAAAACTATGAATTTGCGTTGAAAACTCCAGTCTGGTGTTGTAACAGCAATCAGCTTGACGTATTCGAAAAAATTTCCACGGTACCATTTTGTTATCGAAAAATTTCCAGCTTAAACAAAACTGAAGACTAATGACAGAGAATTAAAAAAAAAAGGACCTCAGAAATCGTGGTAACGATTAATTCTGTGCTGTCATGAAGCACGTGGAAGTGCACGAAGACGCCTGTATCGGCGGCGTTCTTTGTGAAATGAGTTGCAGTCTCACGTGCGCGAAATGTCCCATGCGACAGCGTGACTGGTGACGAATCATTGCGTGCGAATGATAACGTGACATTGCTGCATCGATGTGATTACGACCTGCGATGTATTATTACGGCAACCTAGTTTAAACACGACCTAGTCCTCCTGCCCTGGAAAGGTATATACTTGTATAATCGTTGTCTGCGGCGCGTTATCAGTGCCAAAGCCAATGGCGAACAGAGACCGTGGAACGGTGTACTTAATCCATCACGTGTGATGTATTTCCCGATTACATTGTCGGCCAATTTGTTACACATTTTAATTGTCTGTGCGATACGACGGAGATTGAAGAATGTAGGTCGGTTTGTTGAACGAACGATTAATTGGAGAATATAGAAATAATAAAAATGGCGCGTTCGAGCGTTTCTTCTCGACAGAGTCTTTCAGTTTTTTCCACTGCAATTATTTTTCCAGCTTGTTCTCGTTTGATACTCTGATTTTTTTTATCAACAAAATGAAGTCTCACGCTAAGAGTGATTCCAGAGTTTTAGACAATAGCGTCGCTTCAGCGGGTTGAATTAATCTTTGTTTAATTTTCAAGACTCTAGCGTTCTTATTCTTTCGTAACTGATTTAATTAATTTTGAGAAAAACAGAGGACGAGAATTTTTTTTATGAGATACAGAGAAAGGGGTAACGAAAGTTATACAGGGTCTAAAATATGAATAATATACAAGTGTTCCGCGTCTCGTTTCTTTTTCATGCTCCAATTCACCTTCGACTTTCGCTTTCGAGCTTATCTTGTCTTACGACACGTCGATTAAATTCCAACAGGCAAATAATCCTGGCCCTGTCCGTTCAAGCTGTAAGTCACTTGTACAGCGTAACGTTACGCGCGCGCGGATTGAAGAAATGGATATCGAAACGAGGCGAACTATCCCGCTGGCATGGAACTCGAAAGGAATTCATTCACGCTTGCTGGTCTCCATCGAATCGTGCTATTCTGTCAATTCGAACGGGAAGTCTCTTTGTGTACCGATTCATTGTTCGACCGTCGAACGCGTCCAAGTGTCGAAGTGGTCGTCGTCTCGGTCACGTTACGTGATATCAGTTATATAGGAAGGAGCCGTGGAACTTTGTTGGGTAACTTTAACGAGAAGCAAATAAATAAATCAAAGGAGATCGTCGAGCATTTTTGACTTCGTTTCCACCGTCGAGATTTATGCTGTTTTCTTTATGAAATTTTCTTTGTGCGAGATTGGAAGCGTCTCTCGCGTCTTGCCTCCATCTTGCCTCCATCTTGCCTTTGCCTGCCAGCTTCTTTTGATATTATCCACGCACGATGGCACACGTACGGTCATTTCATAGTAGTTTCTGTGATTTTTTGCGAGTTTAAATATCGTTAAATTCCAGACAGTAGCGTTGGTGCTTAGATTTTAACAATTTTGCTTAGCAACGACCAGGATATTTTGTAAAATTCAATTTTCGATCAGCTCGACAACTGAAATTTCTTCTTAATATTGGGTTTATAAATAAGTTCCCGCAGGCTTTTTTTAAAGATATGTTTATTAATAGAAATTAATAGAAGAAACGATACACTCGATTTTAATCCATGTAATTTCTTTTGGAATTTGCAATAGCTTTCGTTGTTGATCGCTGAGATTTTCTTATGGCCTTCGTATCTGTTTCGAGAAAAACCAGAGATGCCTGTTTCCGATCTCCGAACAGATACGAAGGCTCATCCGGAAGAATTGTAGGCACGGTCAGAGTCAATCGAGAGGTCGGATTGGATACGCCCTTACCGCCGATTGATTCTTCTTACCGAGGCACATTATCCAAGTATCCGGAATCGATGCTGTCTTCGCTGAGTTATGTTATTAGACCCGAAGCTATGAAATGTATCTGCCGTTCGCGACCGATGGATCTGAGGGGTCAGATCTATTGTTATTACTTGAATATTCCCGGTTCAAAGGTGGATACATTGGCGTAAGATCGGGAAAAAATCTAAAGGTTCGACGCATTTTATCTTTAATATGAATTTCTTGAAAGCCATGCTTCATTCATATGATGTTTAAAATTTATGAAGGCAAAGGAAGAAGAATTTTCAATCTTCCAGGAATTGTTTCATCCTTTGAACCTGAGATTCGATGGAAACGAAAAATTCAGGTTCTTAGATGTTCTTCGTTGTCTTTAAGATACTTATCGATGCAATTTTAGACACGTTTACGATTCAGTTAAAGAATCATTTTCATTTCACTTCCCTTCGTGTAAATAAGTACCACGATCTTCGTATTTTTTGTATACTTTTTATGTTTGTTGGGTGATATTTTATTATTCTGTTCTCCAATTCTCCAAACCGAAAGTATTTTCAACGCGAGAAATTTCTAACTTCTTCCATCCCTATCGAGCACCGAACGATCGAAATCGTCGGGTTTTAGGCTTGCAAATTGCGATCGCGCGGCAACCCTTTCAAACGGCGACACACGCGGCCATATCGAAAGTAATAGTTGCGTGGTTTAGTTACAGTCATCGCTATGACGTTTATGGCGGATGAATAAAGCACCAACACGTAGCGCTCGTTCATTCACCAGTGTCGACGCAATCACGATGAGATTTTTATTTATTTATTTTTTTCTTTTTTTTCCGCTTCTGCATCGCGTTTACCTTCGCCGCGCTGGAAAATCCAATCGAAATTAAACGAACGCCGCAACGAGGACAGAGCACTGCCCTACGCACCGTTCCTTCTCTTTTTTATCACCGTTTTCGCTTTTTTTTCTTCACCCTTTTCACTTTTATTTATTCCTTTTGTTGCTATTTTTCACTTTGTTCCACGCTCCCATTTAGTTGTCTGTTGGCTTTTTTCTTTCGTCCGCCAGCTCGTTCCTCTTCCTCCGTTCGAATCGTCGCTTGTTCAAGCTTTTCACACCGCGTCTTCCTTTACGATCGTTTCCACCAATTTTGTCCAGCGACTCGTGTATTTACGAGTAATAGCAGCTGCGAGTTTTCTCTGCTTGTAGATTACATGGCGACCTGCCGCTGACACTTTAGTTCCAGGTCTGGTTCGAAATTGTTTGTGAGGCCAGTTTATTTATTTATTTTTTTTTTTCAGGACAAAAGATAGGATAGAAGCAACGAACAAGAGTGTAAAATATTCAACCGACTTTTACTTAATAATTGTTCGATAATGATCGTTCTCGCTAATCAGCACATAATTGTACTTTAGAGACTTAATTATTAACTTAATTTGAAAATAAGAAATCGCTTTACGATTTAACCAGTTAAGTGTGTTTGACGACCATATCTGTGATGGGGATGTGGCAGAATTTTGTGTTATGACAGCTATATCCGTCATGCGTGAAACTTTGTTACAATCTGATATTCAAATTATAATTTTGACGAAAACTAAATTATATTCGTAAATTTTAATATTTTTCAAATGTTTAGAGGTCAGGACGAAATAAAACAAACAAATAAAAATTGTAAATAATTTGAGTTGGATTCATAACTTCCTGTGAGCTAACTATACCCGTCATCGCTTGATTATCGCGACACACACCGGTGCGCGCTTCGCAAAAAGATCGCCACAGTTAACTGGTTAAGCATTATAATTAGAAACAACGATACATAATTTGTAAAACGATACAAGATAAAGTAACTCCAAACTTTTTGACAACACTATACCAACACGACTCGACACTAATAATCCTAATACGCTTGTCACACCCCTCTTAACCAAATTAATTTACGTCAAACACCTCTCTCACGTTTCAATCGCGCAATGCCCACCTTCGAACACAATCGAACAAAAAGAAGCCAGTGTAAAACGATCCTTTTATTTGTCATTTCTCCGAACACCTCGTACAAACGATCCACAACCGTACCTCGTCTCGCGGAGAAATCATTCTCCTCGCGGTGTCCGAGCAAATTGGTAAAGTTTTCGCGCTTTAACGCTCCCAACTTGCTTCCCCAACGTTTCCAGGTATAATTCGATATCCCTCGCGACAGTGTTCCACTTCCAACTCTTTTTTCCTCCCGCTAACTCGGAGTTGGAAGCTATTTCCATCGGGGGGAACGTTAGAACAGGGTCCTTCGTGGATTTCACGGGACAAGCCAGGGAAATGGACGAATTAACATTTAAAGAACGATTTTAACCACCTAGAATCCGTCCTTTTTCCTCTGGACACTTTTTATTCCTGAATATTCGGCGTCGTTCTTGTCGTTTTACGAAGACGCGAGTTTCTGGGACGACCGAGCAACGCGTGAACCGGAAACTTGCTGCTCGATGGCCGCCGGTACGCGAAGAATAGAGATTTCCCTGATTAGAGGGGCTGATCGTCCGAGCTTTCAGAAGAACGGGGCTAATGAAACGTTTGTAATCGTAACTGGCAGGAAACGAGCAGTTCGCGAGACGTGAACGCTCAGAGGCTGAACGCTCGAGGAATCCTCGAGATTCTGAGCGATCTTGAATTATAAAAAAAAAAAAGAATAAAAAAAGAAAGAAAAAAAACTTTTCGACGTGAACGCAATCGAGACGCAACGGTGTGAACGAAGAGCGAAGCACGTACGACACGGGTGAGACGCGTGTTTCTAAATTCAATTAGGGGTGTTGGTTTATTTGTGAGATACGTATGAATCCTCGGAGGGTGGGTCGCGAAATGAGTTGAGTAGTCTGATGGGGTAAAACTTTGGGTAATTGAAGTCTTTTGTAAAGGGTTTGGATGGATGCTAGAGGATAATATATTTGACGTGTACTCGGTTGCTTTCTTATTAGATTAATAGGTTCGGTGATGAGAGGAAACATTGGAAAATTGAATACGCTATTCGTAGTTTATGGAAGGTAGTTATTTCTTGCTTCAAATATTTTGTACAAAATTTTTTACAGTTAATACTTAATCCTCCGCCAGCGCATCAATGTAATCTTTCTGTATTATGGGTAACCGGCCAGCGACGCATTAATGTATTCTTCGTTTTCACATTCATGTGAATAAAAACAATATAATAGTTTGTTCGAAAATAATTTCTTTTACGGAAAATATATTAATTTTGCTAGAAAAAGTACAGCGTCTAAAATACACATAATTTTGCTGTACACTTAAATTTTGCTCTGAAAGAGCCGGACAGTTAACTGTTAAGAAAGTAAGAAATTTGAAGTATTAAGTTGTCACGAAAGTTTGCAGTGGTTTCGTCTAGCAATGTTTAAATAAGCATTTAGCTTTATTTGTTAAGTGAGAGATGAAGGAAAAAATAGAGCAGAATGAATCGTACGTGAAATAATAATATATTGTAAAACATAAAATATCATTCATCCGTTACTTATTAATAAAACGAAAGAAACCTTTGGAACAACGTAATATAATTACTTGCTTCCTTTTCTTAAATATATTTATTATTTTATTAGATCCATTTCGATGACTGTATCATTCGATCGATAATTCCTAAAATGGATTAATCAGTATCTTAAAAAGTATCTTTGACATAAAAATATCAAAGTTCGATATTCGAGTAAGATCGTAAAATTGTACACACACTTGTAACTTTCAGAAAAGCTACGCCCTTTTATTTTTTTTACCCTTACCCTTAAGAGTTCGCCGTTGTGTAAATAGTTAGCTTCATTTTTCTCAGTTAGCGTCGCGAGCTCTCATTCCTTGAAATTAACAAATTTATAAACGCTTCTTAGCAATGTTTCTAAACGAAGAATCCTTCATCTCGCAAATACCATAACTCACGAACTTTGCCCGATTAAATTCTCCCGCTTCTCAGAATCGCAATAACCTCTTCGGGGTGTTAATTCAAACTCAGAAGATTACGAAACAGAAAACACTTCAGAAAACACTCGAGACGCTTTAAACTACGGTCTACAAAAATCTCTGGTTACAAAAACAGAGTAGACACAATTGGTAACAATAAATTTTATATTTTAACAACCGAAAGAATATGAACTGGTGCATACGCTGTTTTTAATCTTGCTGTACTGTTCTTTACGCGGTATACGTGTATTTGTGCTGTTCGCGTTAGTACGATTCCGTTTATAAAAATAATACACAAAGGTAAAAGGTTTTATTGCAGAAAAGTAGTGTAAAACAATGTTACAAAACGAGAAACCTTTCATAATTCACCGACTTGCGAGTGACTTAAAATTAGCCAAACAACCCTCTGCAGCGTTACGTGGTTTAGAAGTGGCATACTCGTACATCTATATGCTCAAAATTTCATTTTCTTTCTTTATCGCCGTACTACTGAATCGCTATCGGATAGATTAGTTTAAAAATTTTTCAATAGGATTTTTCAATAAGAGACTAATCAATTTTTTAGTCATAGTAAGAAACCGTAACCAATTTCTTTTACCCGTATCCTACTTCTCTATCTCTCTCATTCCCTTCAAATATTCCCAAAAAAATATTCAAACCTTGGATAGCCGTTCACCCTTCGTCCACGCGATAATTTCAAGCACCCGGTTCGAACGCTCTTCCTTCGTACCTCTATCGCTCCATTCCAAGTACTCTGTTACATTAGAAGGATGGAATATAAAAAAATAGTAGAACGATCAACAAAACGAAACTTATAATTTTGAAAGGGAAGGCAATACTGATACAACTTTTCCACCGTTCAGCTTAAGACTAACTTTCTAAAAAAAATGTGTCCCGTAGGCCCACGGTTGTTCTTTGTCTCTCGAACTTTTCCCGCTTTCCTCCATGCTGTACGCGTATTGCCAGCAGCAGGCCCCAAAAACGGTTTACAGTTAAACCCAAGGGACGATGGTCGATTCAACATACTCCTTGTCCATCTCCAACCGTAGCCGAAACATTCTCGACTCGTTCAAAAAATCATGTCATTGCCACGACACGCTCGGAACATACGTTTCCGTTCCATCTCGTGCAAAATAGTTTCACGTTGGACACAATTTTGTATCGTTCGAAAAAAAAAAAAGAAAAATTCGATTTTACGAGTCTCGAGCTACGAGTAGGTTTCGTGAGATCGCAGCCAGCACGTCCTCCGCAGGTCTATCTTACGCGGATTCATCTGATGGTCGCATCCCAGTGGATGGGAGAAAATAAATAAATGACGAGCGATTCCCACGAGCCTCGAGGGCCGGCAAGAAGGAGCAGTTTCTGTGTAGATAGCGCGAGAATTATGGTTCCTCACGGGGTTGGGATGAGGGTGGGCATAGGCGGGGGTATGCGGGGCCATTTTAAGCCCTCCTCTGGGTTTCTGGCCTTACAACTCCGTAATTTTTACCCTCGGAGAAGTTAAGAGTAATTTACTGGCTCCGCGTAGGCGTTATTCGACTCGGCCACCCCTTCGCGTCCGCCCCTTTAGCTCTCCGATGAAATAGGTACACCGAAGATGTCGGCCCTTGTTAATTGTCTGCCGTGGATGAACTTGATTTTCCCGCGAAACTGCGAACTGGCATCCTCGAGATAAATGTTAGTAATATTGTAACGAAAATAGGTAGTTACTTGTTTTCGGATCCGAAGAGACGTCCCCGGGGGTTTCAGCCCCTATCTCGTTGAATCGTTTCGTCCTCCTCCGTTGGTTATAATAAGAGAAAGAAGCTGAAAACGAGGCGGTGAAAACGAGTTTCTCTTGTTCGAAGAATGGCTCTTACGCAGCGTCGGATCGTAAGAATTTGTGGCGCGGAGGTACTGTAGCGATAAAAGTAAAGAAGGTTAATGTGGAGTGAAAAAATTATGTCATTGATACGTCTTTGAAGCTTGGTGGGATTAAAAGTGTCCCACCTTTTTAATACCTAAATATGCATAGTGGAACATAAATAGTCCCTAACTGTATTAAATACGTGAGTTAATGTAAACCACTGTGCTATGGATAATTTTTAATTTTCAAGATGGTATAGAAAATATCGCTGTATGCATATTTAGTTATTAATAAGGTGGAATGCTTAAAACCCTACCATGCTTCAAAGAGTTAACCCTCTATGGCGCCGTGTGACTTCGGAGTTACGTACTCGTGTATTTATATTTAAAACAATTTATTCCGTTTAGTTGTCACTGTACTATCAAATTTTGTCGCTGTGTTGGTGTAACGATACCACAGTCCATCTGTAGAAATTATTACTTTAAAAATTTTGCGATCGAAGTAAAATACTGTAATCAATCGTAGCTCTTTTCTCTGATAAACAAACAAAATTCGGACTATCGAGGGTTAATTGATGACGCTGTTGACTTCCCAAATAATTCTAACGATAATTATTTAGACGTTAATCGATCGGTGGTGATAATACCACAGGAAATTTCATTTTATACCGGAGGAACTCCAGTCCTGCGGCTCTTATTGACGAGCCGCCATTGCTTTCAAGGGAGACCTAGAGGAGAGTTAATCATTTTACGTATCCAAGTTCAAAACGACAAGATTACAATTTTTGTCATTAACTTTCATAATTGTTCGCTGCTCCACAATTTGCAATTTTTCTATCGATTTAGTCACGGAACGACAGATACTTATCCGTAACTACGATATGAAATACGATAAAAGTCATGTGGTATTATCGCTGGACAATTATTCCTTTTCAACAGCGTTTAATAATTAAACAATTCACTCGCGATTCTTTTGTAGGATCCGTGCTAAATCCGACGAACGAAAAGGAAATTAATTGCTCGCAGAAATTGAATTTAACACGAATTAAATACATTTATATTCTTTATTCTCGCCTGCAGTGGTTATAAAAAGTAACCGAGACCACATTTTTCAGTGAGCATTTTTTTTTATCAGGTACCACGGTTCGTTTATGCGGTGTCAAATTTCTGTACGGTCGCACAGAAATATTATCGCGCTGCGGGAAATTTAATTTAGATCTAATCGATCGTTAATTAATAATGCATCACAGTGGGGTGCAAACACTTTTTTGTAGCCACTGTATTTGTTGGAAAGTTTCGCTTCGTACAATTCCCTTGTCAGCGTGCAAGCACGAATTCCAGCAAGTAAAGGTACTTGCACCGGCAGTCGTTGCAAGAGGTCGATCACGAGCAATTCAAGATATTGCCAGATGGTGTGTACGTGTTCGAGAATGCTACCGATCTGTGTGTACTCGGAGGAGAAAACGGGCCACGAAGGGGCCAGCATGCATCGAATCCCGGTAGCATTATTTAGCCGGGAAAAGTGCTGCCGACGCCATTAATCCGATTGGACGAACCTTCACCCTTAGGCCTTAAGGGATCCATTATGTATTAGGAGGATCGGCTTGCTCCGTAGCCAGCGAGATTAAAGCTGGAACAGGCAAGGAAATGCGCTGATTCAACATCGAAAATCCCGAACATAATTTTCTCGGGTAGAGATTTTAATCCTTTAAGAAAATATCCAATCTCAGTTTCTACTTGTCGATTTAGTGGATACATTTATCGATGAGAATTGTTGTCGAATGAAATTTGTAGGTGGTTGGAATAGTCAGAAAAATAAATTGCACGTGTTAAGTTTCTTTTTTTTTTTTTTTTTTTTGTTTTTTAATTGGGATTAATACAGAGTGTCTAAAAAAGAAATGTACAGATAGTTTGAATGATTATGACTTTAGTTTTTATTGACATAAAATGACACATTTTCATACTTGCGATAGTATTTTAAAATAAATTTTCTTTTTCCGAAAGTTAATTCTGGTTCACTCGTTGTTTGCAATTAATTGTAACCTGAAAGGAAAGAAAAGTTAGAAAGTTACGACCCGTTGAGCAGTGTATAGATTTTTTTTGGAACACGCTGTACGTAGAGTGATACATAAAAAGTATTGTTTTATATTTGATTGTTAATTGGTTATTGGATTTTGCTACGGGTTGAAATTTCATAGATGAAGCTGGAACTTGATATTATTTTTTTCTTTTTTTTTTTGTATAAGTTAAATTTAAAAGCTGAACCGAATTCGAGAACAAAAATAACGGAAACGGTTAAATATTCGTCTTTATTTAGAGTCGCGCTTCTCCGACTTTCAGGTCCCTTCTTAAAAAGTTGATATTTCGTGGACACGCGAGGGTGAAAAGCTGAATCGTGGATATTTCAAGAGGGAAACGCCGTGACTTATTTTATGGGGCGAAAGAGGCGGACGAACGAGAATTTCCGACCAGCCGATGTTATTTCTTTCCTATAGCTTCTTTCTGTTGAAACCTTGTCGTGTGTAAGCAAAGAAACGTACGTTTGTTTGCGTAACTATGGCTTTCAGAGGTTTCTTTCTCTATTAGCGTGATTGTAACTGTGCATCGAGTTTTTATTTTTCTTTTTATTATCTTTTACCTGAGATCTGGAGAAGTTCCACAAGATAATAATAATAATAATAATAATAATAATAATAATAATAATAATAATATCGATAACAATTTATGGAAATACAGTTTTCAGAAATTCAACGATTTTGAATTATATTAAAAAATAGAGATGCATTAATTTTGCTTTCATAGTAAATTATACTATATATGAATCAATTATAATGCATAAAAAATATAGGTAAAAGAAGAAGGCAAAAATAAGAAATAATGAAAAACAAAGTGGTTCTCAAACGACCATTCAAAGGTATTGTATCCTAAAGAACCATTAGGGAGGTAATGACCGTGAGGCTGAGCATGTTGCTCGAAGGAAACCGCGTGATTTCTTTGTGAAAGTAATTTGTCTGCTTCTCATTCCCTTTTCGTACACTCTCGGCGAATCTCTACTAACGGAAAAATTGATCTTTCCATCCGTCTGTCTATCAGAAACGCTAAAAGCTAGATCTGTAACATCTATTTGAAAAATTTCAAAACGATTTTCACTAAATTCGAAGACGAGGAAAAGGAAGCTTGATGTGTAAGGAAATCATTAGATCACCGTAGATATTGTAAATATCATTTATTGGACTTTTAGGCGTCATGGGGTACAACGATTACATCACGTTGCTTATTTATAACACCTAAGCAATTCGATAAAAAAGGAAAAGAAAGAAAAAAAGGACTACGAGGAGACGTTTTCCGCTTCTCTTTTTTTTTTTTTTTTTTTTTCTCCTGGATAAAAATTCGAAAGTCAAAAAATTGGTAGAACACTGGGTAATTTAGTTCTCGCGTCTATAAACGTGTTAATAATGCCGACTCTCGTGCGGATTAGGCGTGAACGGATGAACGAAGCTAACGCATCGCAGTCGACAGGCGTTGAAAAAATTAGGAACCACACTGCGCTTGCAAAAATGTACGCAACAATATTTTCTTTTTTTCTTTTTTTTTTTCTCTCTTTCGAAGGAACTGGAACGATCAAAACGAGACGCTATATTCACTTCTTACCTAGCAATCGTGGAGAGATCAGAAACGAATAATCACGGAGGATAACGATGTTACGCGTGATCTTACGCTCTCTTTTGTTTCTTCTTTTTGTCTTTTTTTTCTTTTCATTCGTATTTTTACTCTTTCCATTACAATAGAACCGCCGTGAAACGTTTAATTTAGGACGTTCGTCGGGAACAAGGAGGAGTTTTATTTTTATTTATTGTTACGATCTTCGTTGGAAACATTCCGTCTGAACTAAAATCGTCGTTATCATCATTCTCGTTATTATAGTCACACCTTAACGGCCATTCACAATTGAAAACTAACCATCGATCGGTACACGACATCCAGGGGGAAGGCGAACGAGAACTTATGGCTAAATAAAACTTTATAAAAATATATCAACGAATAATAAATATATCTCTAACAGCGTCACTGTATAATTCGTCATGCATAGCCCTCGATGTACGATAGCCTATGCATTTACAATCACTATATACACGCTAGTATTTCTTTTTTTTTTTCTTTTTTCCTTTTTTTTTCTTTATTTTTTAATGCTACTTACCTAAAATAATATACAACAATGTACCTTTTTTTCTCTTAATGTTCCTATTTTTTTTT
>SMSQ01000746.1:3514-14758 GCA_019453375.1 Ctenoplectra terminalis
TTTTTTTTTCTCTTCTTTTCGATTGTTTATTTTTCTCATTTTTTATGGATCGTACGACCTCGAATAAATTTCACGCTCGATCGCTCGAGACACGATATCCGCGGGAAATTTCAATTTTTTCGCGTAGACTCGCAAACGACGCGTTCAGAAACGCGGCCTAAAGGCGCCACTCTAAAGTTAGACGAGTTGCTGTTCTACGAGCTCTAAGAATAACTTTACCGTGTCGTCCTGTAAACAAACAAAGACCATCTGACGTGTTCCGAAGCTGAACATTACAGCGCTCCAACTCTGAACGCATGTGTTCCACGGGACGTTGCGTTACATCCGAGCAATTGTGCAATTTTACTCAACGAGAACGCCTTGTACTTTTCTAGTCCGCGAAGAGTTTCGCTCCACTACGTAATTGCACCCTCCGTTTCGCGTCGCGTTATCGTATTTGAAAATTCTGATCCCATAATCCTCGACTGTATGCAAAATGGTAAATATTTAACTTGTAACGTTTCCCTTCCCACGGGGGTTGAGAAGTCGAGCATTGTCCGTCACCCTGACAACGTGCCCTTTGGAAAACACCATCTGTTACATTCTCCGAGCCCGAGAATTAACGTGGGGTAACTTGGGTAAACAAGAAATTGTACACCAACCTCCGAAATTAAGCGGCTCTTCGTGTTTCTTCTGTTTGACCGCGAGTTAAATGGGCGACTTCTCTAACAAAGAGCATCGACGATCGTTTGGAGCAAAAAATTAAAAAAAAAAGACAGAAACAAAAAAGAAGTTGTCATTGAAAGAATCGAAACCGGAATCGTGTCGGTTTAATGCATCGTCTCTGAGCCGACGCGTCGAACTTGTCTTGTTTCCTCGCATAATTTGCGACTGATAGCTAATCGAGTAGCAGAGTGATTCTAATAACGTTTATTTACAACGCGAAATCCGGTTCCTTTTATTTAGAACTCGTGTCTTAATCGCGAAACTGTGGGAAACATGGTATTTGCACGTTGCAGATCGAACCAGTGGAAGAGCTTCGAAGGAGAACGAAGACGTAAACGTTGTCAGAAACAATTATTCCGACCTCGATTTGTTTTACGCGCCAATCCGCGGTAATTGCTCGACGATATTTCTGACGACTCTGGTCTACGAATTTTATCACCTGGAGTAAGCGTTGACGTAAGACTTCGAAAATTACCAAGCATCGATCGCAGTCTCGTTCTCAACGTCTCGACGATCAACAAGCTTTCGATGAGTTTAAAGGATGACGAAACGAATGTTGAAAAATAACTATGAAACGATGAAAGTCCTACACGCGGATTGTCACGCGCCATTGTTGTCTACCGTTCGACGCGTAAGAGGACAGTGGAGCTGGAACAATATAACAATAGAACACGGCGAGGCAATGATCGTAACTACTGTGCGCGGTGCGCCATTTTCGAGCTCCGAGAGAAGAGGAGAGCTATTCCACAGAAATCTCCGCGACGATTGATTTCATGCGGCTAATAACGCGACGGTGCAAGTCTCTCGGCAACCGAGTCGAGTTAAAAAGTTATAAAAAGTCCGTGTACAAGGAGAAGAGAGATATTACGATGAAAAAAAAAGAAAAAAAAACAGAGATATATAAACATGGAAAGTAAAGGTAATCGCTTTAGTTGACGCGTTATCTTATCTAATCGTCTCCTCCGGAGACTAACCCTAATTGATCGGAACAGTAAATCGCACTTACTCCTAGGTTGTCGCGCCAACGACTTACGTCAGGATCGAAAATTTTCTAATCGAAGAATTGGAAAAAAAAAAAAGAACAAGACGAAAACATGGCACGAAGTTACGGTACGCTATGGTCGTCTTATCGAGAGAAGACGTCTCTCGTGTAATCGACGTACTTAAGACTCGAATATTTATCGCCATTTTCGGAGAGCAAGTAACGGTAATCGAGGAGACACGCTTTTTCGTTTTTATTCCCCGTTTTCATCGACGTACCGATATCGAACGTTTCGAGCGAGAGCTTTGATAAATTTTAATAGGATTATATTTCTTTTCGCCACAAATGTACGGACACGTCGAACAAAACGGCCACAAAATTTGTCTGACCGATCAAACCGACCGACCGAATGACGGATAAAGGGGCGAAGAGAGGAAGACCAATTTGTTTTTATCGGTCCTTTGTTTCTCTCTTCGGTTTTGTAGCCCGTGTCCTCTGCTTCCATCCTCTCTCGCTCTACCACCCTCCCGCTGTCGCTTTGGCTCGCAGCAGTTCGATACAAGCGCCGGTTCACGCAAAGCGCGTTAATTCGACTGTGACTATCTACGCAAATTTTCCTCTCCCGATTGTGCCTTCGACACAAAATGGTCAACTATTAACGCGCTACGGGGTTTGCGTCTGCCTCCTGGTGAACCGTTTTGTATCGCCTCGGCTGATACAATAATAATAGGCTCGATGAATCAAAATGGACAGACAAGGTACGCTACTTCCGAAATTAACCAAGTGTCTGTACATCCCTTATCGGTTATCCAAAGAAACGCCTAATGTAAACAATATACTCGAAAAATATTGAAACGAATATAAGTATTCGTACGTACACATGGAAAATCACGAGTTCGAAGTGCTCGTACGTTCATCCCGAAACGAAGGACACCAGGAGTTACGCAAAGCCACGCATCTCGATCGGAAACACGAGGCGTAGATTTCCAAGTCACGGCTATCGTCCTTCCACGACGTCTGGTCTACTACGCGTGTACCGTGCGTATACCGACCGGTTTGATCGGTTGTGTCGCCTTTTTCCGTCGGCTTTCCCAAGCGTTTCTCTCATCTCTTTCTCCGGAGCTGCTATCTACTCTCTACAAACGAACGCGTACTTGTCCCGTATACGCGCTGTTCCCTTCCCGCATTTCCGGTTTCCAGCACTTTACCGCTGACCTCCGCGACCCGGATCGCGAGATTAAACGCGAACAAATCTCTCCTGCTCCCCCTCGTCTCTCGCCACAAACGTTCCTCCCTTTCTCTCTGCACGTTACTCCGGATATCGTTCAACGCATCTACCACTCCGCAACGACGGTAATAAGTTGTAGAGGCAAAGTTCGATTAACCTCGCAGTGAACCGCCATAAAATTAGCGAAACAGGCTGGCCGAATTGATAAATGCTTCGACTCTGTCTTCTCGCTTTGCGCCACGGCGTTAATGAGATTTAACGGGAACGCTCGAAGCAATGACACGCGGGTACGACCGCGCGAGACAGGATTCGTTCTGGCACGTTCACCAGAGACACGACGAAACACGCGAATGCCATCGTAGTGAGCGCACCGGCGAAACTCAGAAATAAACCGTCGCGGTTCTCGGTCGGAGTCTCGAAACGAAACACGCGAGCGCCACGTCCCCCTTGAAACGGAACGGGAACGAGGGATAAGCGCGATTGTACCGTAACTACCGCGAGAACATCCTGCGTTTGAGGTTTTCACGGGACGCATCGATATTTCCCATGCGCGAGGTGGAGGTAGGCAAATTTTACGCTGGGAACGTTCGTTCTTTGTTAAACTCTGTAAACCTTGGACAAAATCTTTGGATCGATCAACCCTGTTTCGATAACTCTGATCGTAACTTATATTCGAAAGGAAAGTTCAACCTGTTCAATGTCATACAGCTTATCGGACGATTGTAATCGATTATAATTTTTTACTCGGATAAACTTGTGTTCGCAGAGGATTAAAATTAGACTCTGGATAGACTTCGAAAAGTTATCGGATCGACTGGTAACCTGTCTTCCCATGAATTACCGAACAGCAATGGCAGAGGGGGCAGAAATTACGATAGTTTGGCAAGCGACACACGGGTTCGAAGAAAACGCAGCAGGTAGCGTGGCTAGAAAAGGAGGTTGCGCCATCGAAGGTTAACAATGCCACGTTCCGTAGCCACGGCTACAATGGCATCTTTCGCATCACTCACATTGCGAGCCATTGTACCGGGGAAACCATTGTTTCTCGTCCCATTGCGCGCATCGGTGGCCCAGAGGCAGCCGGGGACGGGGGTGGGCTGGGAGACAGAGATCGAGGGTGGTAACGGGGGAAGAGGGGTTGGAATACGAACGGGACAGAATCGCGTACCAGCGGCCCGTGTTCGAGACAAAAGAGTTACGTCAGGCCCATTCACCCAAAACGCCTTTGTGCGTCCGGATATTCTTATTCCAATGCCAACAAGAGAAACGGAACAGACGAGACACTGAAAGAGGAGGATCGGTATACACCGGCACTCGGTCAAGTCACCGAGTCGTGCGCCGTTTAAAGCCGCCCGGAGATTTGCTCTTTTCTCTATCCATCCGGGAATATATCGCGCGAAAGAGCGACAGGGAAACGGGAAGGGGAAAAAGAGTGCGAAGCGTTACAAATACCTCGGTCCTCGATCGATGGGAAACGCGTTTCAAAAATGCACTGTTTACCGGTGAAACTGACTCGCGTATCATTCCGCTTCGTCCGGGGATTTCACCCCTTTCTATTAAAAATTGAAAAAAAAAAAAAGAAAAAAAAAACACGTGTACACGTGTACGCGAGTTTCGAGTTTTCGAATTTCGCTCGAACGATAAGCGCGACATAAATATGCATAACTATTGCACGTTGTCTCGATAAGGTTGCATCTGCGACCGGATCGCGCTGTCGGCGGAAACGCGAATCGTGGACAGCGACGAGATCACTTCAGGTTACAATTACTGGCCGTCGGGGAAAAATCGAAACGATATTAAACGGTGTGTAAAAAAATCGCAATGGGGTATGAAGTTAATGAATCTCCGAAGCGTTGCTCATTAAAGTATAGCCGTGTGATCGTGTAATGAGCGGCAGAGAAGCGTGTCGAATATTTTGCTGATTTTCATGCGCATCGAGTGCTCGTGCCTTGTTAACAAACATATCACACACGAGGACAAGCGTCCTGTGTTCCTCGTTACGACTGGTATCGAGTGTGCGTGATTTCAGACGGATAATGAATCATGTGCTTATCTATTTGCGTTACAAAAAAAAAAAAAAAAGAAAAATAAATAAATAAATAAAAATACTAAAAAATAATAAAAATAACCATCCTGTTTCGATAGAAGATTTAAGCAGAAGCGATCTATCGCAACAACAAGAATCGCCATGATTCACTGGAACGTTTACAGAATTGCAAAGGATATCGGTTACATGAATTTCTTCCTCGACACGCTCCTATGTCCATTCCACGTACAATAACCAGGAGGAAGACCCAACAAATTTTCAATCTTGCGCTTGTAGCCGTGCTCGAGTACTCGGTTATTTATGGGCCCGTCTATAAAATTCGAAGTTCGCGAGGGAAGCGATACACGTCCCGGTGAAAGTCGTGCAAAAGAAACTCTCACGAAATTCTCGATAGATAAGCGAATGCAAGTCGCGCGAGAGACAAAGAGGAACAGAAATAAGACGGGGGAAAAGAGAAACGGAGCGAGATTGTCGTCGGCAATGCACGCGACACACGGCCGGATTGTGAAACGTACATGTACCGATACACACGCTGTAAAATATCGCGTTGGGCCGAGTGTGTCGTAATACGTGACGCGAAGTGGAAGCGCCAACCCGTGTATAAGGAGAAAACAAAAATATCACCGATGCCGCGCTGCGACTGTCACGAGCATATAATTCATGCGAGCAAAAGTTTCGCGGCTGGCTAGCCGCCGCGTGTTCGCCGCGGTTCTCGCGCGGATCGTTCGAGCTTTTACGCGCGTGTCTCTCCAAGTCGTAAAACGCAGAACTCGCGCGACAATTTTGTATATACATCGCTGAACGAGCAAACAGAAACGGAGAAAAACGTGGAACTTGACGCATCATCGTAGCGAAATAAAAGAGATACGTGAAAAAAAAAAGCAAGAGAAAAAAGAAAACGATTAATTTTATCGCGTATTACTGCGAAATCAATGAAAGCAATCCGAAACGATGCAAAATTCAATTCGAAATATTACGAAACGTATCCGTACCCAGACGGAGTATAAAAAATTTTAATTCCTGACGATTCACGCACGACAATATCGTATCGCGTATTAATCGAGGAAGCGAGAACCACGCTGGTACAGCGAAAATATTTATACGCGCCACGATGGACACGACCCATCGAACCATCGATTATTCAATCCTCTGAATTATTTACGAAAAAATATTTTCGCGTACGTCTGTTCCGCGGGAAGACGGACAGGGTTGGAGAATCGACAGACTCGTATGCGGGAACTCGCATATTAGAGGCCTTTGGATCCGCTTAACGTATCGGAAATGAATAATTCATCGCGATTCGATACGTAGGATGTATTTCAGTAATTGCATCAGGTGTTAGATGAAAGGAAACTTCAACAAGGTCAGCCGGCACCTTACACTTACTATTTTTAACGCCGGTTCGTTTTTTTTCTGTCTCATTATTGTACGATCTGGGCAATTATCGTAATTAGCCGCATTAATAGGCAGCGTTCTAGGAACTGCCGCTTAAAGAATTCAAACATCACCAATCGATCGATACTACGTTCCAATTTCCAATCTAATTTCACGGTGGAAAAATACCAAGCATTCCTCCCTTGTTATCTATCGACTTGCGCGTCGAACCAGTATCTTGTAACCAGTTTATAACAGTTCCAGCCCATTTACGTTAATTGCGACGAAACTTTCGAATCAATGAGTTAAAAAATACACGTAAACGATGGTGGAACGAATGGACCAACCTTTCGAAGCGCAACTCCATCGAATTTTCACCCGCACCTATATCATCGTTGTTCGATTTCACGGAATTCCTTGGTCGCTTGGTTTACGTCGAAAATCGGCCGAGTTACATTGGTTCTGACGGCGTCGTGCATCAAAACCTCGTTCCCTCGCCAACGACGATAATTGCTGGCGAAACTGGATCGTGTAAAGTTCGGAATACAAGAATATACAACAGAGCACCTGTCGAATCGCATTATCGGTCACGCGACCAACGTTGTCGCGTTGTCGATGTGACCCAACCATCTGTTCACCTATCGGATGACGCTGTCAATGTACATCAGCGTGTACTTCGTGAAAACGGTGCCAATACTGGTCAGAAAAATAGCGTTACTTTCGGCGAATGTCGTGGACCGACTAAGTTTCGAACCACCGTTACGTACACCGCGCAGAATTGCAATTACAGTTTTACCAAACGCAAATACAATGCGGATTTGAATGAATTATATCAACCGCTCGAACCAGCTAACCTACATCCATGCAAATCCTATCCTTGGTTCGTTCGATAAAATAGATAAGCGAAGCAACTCGAAAGCTACGCGATTATTGTCGAACGTAAAAATACAAGCGGACGAGAAAACTCTAAGCACGATTAAACGGATAGTATTTCTTTCTTTGCCCGACGTTTGGCTTACTCTCCAAACCGTAGAAAACCAGAGAAATTCCATTTAGAATAGCGACCGCTTCCGACAAATTCGATTTCAACGGTGAGGCGAATAAAGTCGCGGTAAAAGGAACAAGGTACGAGGTAAATTAATGCAATCAGAAAGATCGTAATTGAGGAGGACAACGGGGACTCGATGAGGGAATGTGGTGGATCTTGGAAACAGAACGATATTACCGAGCGAAGCTAGCTGGCGTATTTCTTGGTCGATAATAAAAACACTCGATCGTACGGGTAATTAACGAGAAAGAGGAGAAAGCGACTAAAGTGCCGGCCGGTTTTCCGCTGGAAACCCTTCGAGACGTTCAATTAGGCACCGCGCCAAACTAAACCCGACCCAACAATGTTGCGCAGGTCAAATGTCGAGTGCCAAGCGACAAACCGAGATTTCCTCGCCATAAATTTCGTCCCGCGGCCTAATCGTCGAATACACCATCGGTAATTAAAGGAACGACGATTGAAACGTATTACACGCGCGATAAAATGAAACAGCGAGGAAACGTGATCGAGAAAAAAATGTTTCGCATTTTTATCATCGATTCGCACTATTTTGCTACGCGTCTTCGTGGGAAATATGTTCCGAAATTTTTGTTAAACGATACATGGTATTTAACTTGGAAAAAGAGCTGTACATAGGATACGGAGCATCGTGTACGATCAATTTTAATTAATTAACGAATGATCCAGGAACGGCCAAATGTTAACCGAGTGTAATGAAAAATTACTCAATTTCGTCAAGAGTCATCGATTCAAGTAGTACCATCGAACGTTCGTTTGAACATAACCGGTTAATTCAACCATTAACGATCTGCTTAAATTTTCTCTAACAAAGTAGCATATATTTCATTCTTTTTTTTTTTTTTTGATACAAAATATTTAACACAAATTCAAATACTTATAATTTTTCAAATGGAATATTTCATTCCTCAACTTTGTTTCACCTGTTTCGAAACAACGCGTATATTCCGATCAAACGCTGACAATTGCAGAGAAAAGAAAGAAAAACATGGATGACTCGGAATAAAATTGCAAAAAAAAAAGGGTACAAATTCCAGGAAATCGTGACTGCAGCGAACCGTTAAGGCGGTACGCGATGTGGGCATACGGCGCTACCAGTGACGTCACTCGTACTATTTTAACGAAGCGTGGAAACTGTTGTACACCGGCTGAGATATTGAATGGGGAACAAGTACGTCCCTCCTGCCTTCCCCGACCACTGGAAGGTCATTGCACACTCGTAAACAAACAGGACGCGCCGTCTATAGTACGCTCGGCCGCGTCACTGAACGTACACACCGATCTAATACCACGGCTCAAGGTCGTCCCGTCATAATAGCCCGCTGCATATCGATAATCGATTTAAACGGAGTCCGACCGAAAAATTGCTAGAAAAACCGAACTCCCCGTTGTCCGGTCACGAATTCGATTCTTGCGAAAAGATGGTCGACACGAACGTTAATTAACGGTTCTTTTTGCAAGTATTAAAATTGTTGAATTCTGAAAAGTTAGCCGCGCCAACGAGCAGACAGCTTAATTGGCGCCGGTGAACTCGACGGACAACGACACGCGTTACTACGTTGACCGTTAGAAATTCAAATATGGCGGTCGAGGTTACGAGCGCCTTTTCACGTTCGAAATTCACGGCCGCCGTTTGAACTTCCTCGTATACGCGACGTAACGCGAGACGCTCCGTTTAAAACGGTTACTCGGTTCTGACGGAACGAAAATTGAGAAAGCAGCGTTCGCGCGGCACGAAAGCACAAGAGGGAGCTCGACTCGGAAAAACTGATGCATTCTTACCTGTTGCCAATGATCCTCGAGCGATGGCTGGGCCGAAAAGTATCCGGTGTCGTGTATGTCTTGCAACTCCCTAAATATGTTCCCACTCGGCAGGATATCCATGGTTACGCCGGTGATCCGTTCGTAACTGGCTTCGACACAACAAAAAAGAACCGACTCTTTCGAACCAAATTGAAACTAACAAGAATATGAACAAACAACAAAACTTTGCGGTGATTATACTCGATATACGTGGACTTAGATGGTAAAGCAACGCGATCACTAACTGCACGCCGATACGCGACTCGCGACTTTAACGCACGCACGTACACGCAGCAGGTAGTGGCACGCACACGTGCTTATCATGGAAGAAGCACCGACGGTTACGACAACACCGTACCAGGATGACCGACAGAGACCTATACGGAGCGAGATGAGAGATTTACAGGTGACTCTGGTCAAAGAGGACGAGAGAGGGATCGGCTAACCTCTTCCTTTTTCCACGCGTACACAAACACCGCGAACCCTGCTGGCTCGTACCGTGAGACCAATATCTAGCCGCACTGCCGGCGTTTTACTGTTGCTACCACCAGCGCTGGTACTACAATGGTTGAAAAACAAGCGGCACGCGACGCACCGCACGATCTCTCTGCAGGCCGTTGCTTGACAAACTCACTGCAACGCCGTTGCTTGTGCTGATCGACGCTCTGTCTGTTCTTGATAGCGTCGCGTACACGAGACACGCGCGACAGCATCCATCATACGTGGAACGTGACAACCGAGAAACTTTGTAACCACGAAAGACAAAACGTCAAATCGCCGGTACGTGTCGCGACCCGGTATCTATTCGATTCATTCGACTTCTCGCTTTCCTCTTTCTTCTCTTTCACTCGCTACGCTCGCTTCGATATTTTCGACTCTGTCGAATCTCTCTCCTCTGTTATTTCTCTCTCTCTTTTTCTCTTTCTCTCTCTTTCTCTGTCTCTTTCTTTCTTTCTCCCTCTCTCACTCTCTCTCTCTCTCTCTCTCTCCCTCTCTCTCGCCTTCTCTATACGGTACGCGATTGGAACTCAATCACTGTCGACGTTCTATCTTCACTGGCTTTCCTCTCGCGTCCTTTTCGCTTCGACAATTTGTGTACATATACACTTTGGCGAGGAACACACGCGGCTCGGCCGTCACCTACCGGCTTTTATCCCGCGACACTTGCGGTCGTGGACTTGTGTCACTGTTTTTTAGACGCGCCGGTCACTATGATCGCGAGCTAGATAAACGTCGCCGGGGATGAATAACGAAGAAACACCTACGAGATATTTAACACTCCGCAAGGAGCGACGATATCCCCAACGGCTAATGCGTACCGACTCTTCCGCGCGAGCGCCGAAGAGTGACTGACGTTCCCTTGCCATAACTGTACGCGAGGAGGACCGAACTCGGCCGAGTGGTACCGAGCGCGCGCTCACTGCCGGTGACGCGGTATCACGGCCGGCGACCGCTTCGCGTCGTGGCAGCACTGCTCGGTGGCGTCGCGACGCCGTTTCCCTTGCCTTTTCCATCGCGTACACCGAACGATCTTCGGCTAGCGTGCCATTTTCTTCCCAAATATCCTTGAACGAAACGAGCCGGATTACGACGCTAGTGGAGAGACTTTTAGGGGAACTGCTTATACGGAGTAACATAAATTAAGTCATCTTTTCTTTTTCTTTTTTTTTATTTTTGTCCAACGAGGTATTTCGGGCACCATAGCTGGAATAACAGGTTACGCGAACGTTTATTGATACGTGAACGTTAATATATCGACGAGTTTGGTAAACGATCGGTATCTCTTTTCCTTTTGTTTGCATCATACTGTAATTACGGATCCTTTTTAGCGAACACTGGACAGTTTAACATCGGCACGAGCAGCGATTAGTTCTCCATTTGAGTGCCAGTAAATTGTAGTGTCAATTACGAGTTCTGTTCTTTGAGCCGAAACTCGAACAGAATGTTTGCGACCATCGTTGCTAACATTGTTCCATTCGGTTAGCTAATTTGAAGCCACACTTGTTATCTCTCCTTTAATTTTAATGACTTCTTCAGTG